>JANRMR010068985.1:0-14001 GCA_025434825.1 Bergia sp. 'catenularis' | reverse complement strand
TGGTGTTAAGGGACGATCAGTCTCAGGGAGGGACAACGTGATGATAAATAAGACTGATGATAACAATGTATTGTCACTGTGGAGAACCATACAGACACCAAGCCACCAAGTGTCTTTGCTTTTCCTGATCGGTGCTTCTTTCTTTTTCACTGATACAAGTTTCCACACCCTCCACAAGTCCCCAATATCTCTCCTTGTCTGAAGTCACAACAACATTCAAATTTGAAGATGACATCCTTGTCTGACTGATAGAGTGATAAATGACCACACGATTTGAAAAGGTAACATAAACTAAGCAAGGGACATTGTTTCTTGGAAAGACAGCAAAATTACCGGCACCAAAAGACATCACATTTTCAGCAAACTTAAACTTAACGATATTCTGCTGGAGATCAGCAATATATGTTAATCCATCCGAGGAACACACCACAAGTTCATCGTTTCCATCACAGGTGATATCCAGCTTTGAAATAGCAAACAAATTTCCATTCACCTCAAGTGACCAGAGAGTTTTGTTGCCATCAAGCAAAACGATGCTGCCATCAACAGTACACATGGCAACATAGTGCGAAAGCTTTCTGCTGGAGTGAATGGCAGTGTTCTCATTCTTAGAAAGTGCTGCAATATCTGTAGGTACGGTAGGGTTACCAGAGGACACACCAACAACTCCAAACAGTTCAGTTTCTTCTCTGACATCCACAAGCTGCAATCATTATTTAAAAACAAAAAAATGTCATTTAATTTACTGTCATTTCTTTTTGTAATCAATAATTTTCACAATTTTTGCAATTAAAAAAACTCAATTTACACTGTAAGTAAGATTTCAGCAGATTTTGGCTGCCATCTTGGATTTTCAACTTTTGAGATTTCAATTAATTTTGAGATATTTTATTGGAAGTAGTTGGAAGACTAAATCTATGAAATAATTTGAAGAAAATCACAAGTTTACAACCAGTTTTAGCAAAAAAGTTGAATTTTGAAGGCAAAACCCAACATTCTTGACTTGCCATGATTAGGTCTGGTCATGACAACATTTAAATAGTGTCAAAAGATGTGCATGTTCACAATCAAGAAACAGTTGTGCAAAAGCTTTTAGCAATTGATCACTCGATACAAATTTGAGATGCAAAAAACCGAGGGGTGGGTTGGCTTGACCTCCCCCCCCCCCAAACATTCTTGAGTTAATAATTATTAAATTATTTTATAAATTTACCTTCTGCACATCTTGATTCGAAGTGGAGGTGGAGTGACCACTATTTTCATTTGCATCTTCTGGCCTCAGAATCACATAAGACCCCCCTGGCTGAGAGACGACAAGGTGTGTGTATGTTGGCGTGTCGAAGGTTACCAGTGACCCTATTTGTCCATTCAATGTCCAACTTCGTGTTAGTTGAAAACACCCACAGACAAATGCATGAGTCTTGGTAGTATGACCTTCAAGCTCTTCATTCTTGTCAGACAATGAGTCTAACTTAACATCCTCTTTAAGCCCTGACTTTGACTCTCTTGATACTTTTCTTGTTGGCTCCAAACTTTCTTCCTTGCTAGCACTTTGCTTTTTGATGTTAGCTGATATTGTGGTGGCACTTTGGGTATCTGATCAAAGTTTAAAAATATTGTGATAAAGTGAACATGTACAATTGATGTATTACAATATTACAATTAAGGATTACTTTAAAATTACAGTTCAAAAAAATTGCAGTTTGATGAATGTGCAAAATGCAGTGAGCTGACTCATACATGTAAGTTATAGGGGTGTCAAGGAAATCCTTCACCCACTTGTTCATTCGCTCATTCACTTTTGAAAATATTAAAACAGTCACACATCAACTTTATTTATCAATTTGAAAACTTTCTAGATTGTCATCTTCAAAATCAAATCATATGGAGAAACATGAAGATAGAAGGATCGAGGACCCAGTCCCGTTGCATCAAGACACTAATAGCAATGTTCTGAAAACTTAATAGAGGACAAAACAGGTACAGATCTAGAAACTTTGGAAACTGAGGGCTGGGGGGCCCAAAGTAGGCCAAAAAAAGGTGTCTGTGCTCTAAATGACGAAAGTGGGGGGTTGGTGGGTGCAGCCCCTCCCCTAATTTGCTCTGCTGCAAAACACTCACTGGTTGCCTGCAAAGCATTTAACAAAATCAGGCAGGATCACTCACAGGCAGCCCAAGCTTAATATTCTTGATGAATTACAAAATGACGGTCAGTATGAGACTTTATACATATATGAGGGAATTTCACCATTTCTTAAAAATCTTAGAATACTGCCACTGTTGTGGAAATAAAGTTTACTTACCTTGAGTTCACTTGTAAGTTACTTATGTGTTGTGTGCATTTTGGGCATGATTTGAGGTCTTTTAGAGAGATAAAACTGTGAGGAGTATACGCGGAGGAACTCTTTGCAGCTTTATCTCTCTAAAAGTCCTCAAATCGTACCCACAATGCACACAACACATACAGTTAAGTAACAAGTGCATGAACTCAAGGTAGGTAAACTTTATTTCCACAACAGTGGCAGTATTCTAAGATTTTTAAGAAATGGCGAAATTCTCCCATATAAAGTCTTATACTGACAGACATCTCGTAATTCATTGAGAATTTTAAACTTGGGCTGCCTGTGGATCACTCTAGCCTGACTGCTCACACTTGGGAAATAATATTTTGTATTTTCCTTTAAAGAAATGAGGATGTTTATCTGACTTACATACAAATGATAACATCATTGCCATTTGTACACATATAGTTTGCCCTTTCAGCCCCAAACACAATATGATATATTGCTAAATTCTCCTTAACTGCATCCACGCTCTCTTTTAAAAATAGTTTGGGAGAATTTTGCTTTTCATTTTTAAGTAGCTTGCTGTGCAAAATTGATTCCTTTATTGTGACAACCAAATCGCATGTTTTCATTTTTGTAATATTATTGTAAGCAGAAATAGACACTGATAAATACATGTGCTGGAGCTGATCAAAAGAGTTAATGTTCAGTGACTTGAAAATGTACATTAACTTTAGTTTAATGGCATTTATAGCATGCAAATATCAATAAAAATTTTCATTTAAATTTAGTACAGACTGTTAACCTGGTATCTTCTGGTCAGACCCTGACAACTGTTTTGGATCCCAGCAGTACAAGCTGACAGTCCTGTCTGTGTGTGCAACAGCCAGTTCCTGGTTACCATCACCATCAACGTCTGCCACAAGAAGTGCCTTGCAATTTATAGCAAGGTGTTGAGAGTACAAAGGCTCCAGGTCACTAATACTATCACTAAAGTGCCTGTTCACCTGTAATCATAGAAATAAAAGTGATCAGTAGAATATGATCTAGGTTTTAAAATTTTCTATCCTGGACCCACCCCTATCACGTCAGTATTTGTTGGTGAGAAAATTAATAGATCTATATACGTGCACCTTGTCACAATCACATGGATTATACAGCTCAGTGAATAATCTATAATTGCCTCAGGGGAAATTCAACAAGTTACAAATTTTTAAAAATGCATGGCATGGTGCATTATTAATTTCCAGAGGCAGCTCACATAATATATAACCACTTTACAGTTAAAGGAATATGGAAGTAATGTGATGGAGAACCATAATCAGAAAAAAAGTCATCACAAATTTCAAAATTACAGACGACAAGTTCAAAAACTTGAAACAAAAATTTCAACCATCTACTACTACTGCTATCGGTGAACAAATTTATAGATACTGATGCACTTGCACCTTGCCTGAATCACAGCTCAATGAAATCTGTATATCACAAGTCACCTCCACAACAGGAAATTAAATTACTGTTACACTGTAAATGTCTCTGTGGAAATTTAAAAAAATAAAAGATTTTGAAATAGCATGTCCATGTGCATAATTCTGAGAGGAAGCCCACACAAATTTATAACCACTTTACTGTCAATGGAAGTCATGTGAGAAAAAAATTAGAAAAAATGTTTGTTAAAATTTTGAAACTGCAAACAGCAAGTTAAAAAACTTGAAATAAATTCAACTCAATTCATTTCAATTAAAAGGATAAAGTACAATAATATACTCCACCAACCTGCAAATAGCTGAAACTAATCTGGGCTGGTCAGTGGATAATAAAGGAAATCAATATACATAATGCACATTTGAAAGAGAAAGAAAGAAAAAATCTGTTGGTTTTAAGAAAGAGAGAGAGAAAAATACACTATTGAGTTAAACATTAAAAATATTGAAAATTATAATCAAAACAATATATTATCTCAACTGTAACTACATGTTTCACTCATCTGAAATTTGAAATTTTTGAGTTTACATTAACATTGCCTTGATCCTTAATTTAAAAATATATTTTCCTTGAAAGATGGATGTTCTCAGGGATTGAATTCCAGATCTTACTTCAAGTACTGGAAAAGGATTTGCTTTGAGAAGAAGTTCTTCCATATTGAACGAAGAATTTGTCTGAAAGAGCCGCTCTAGTGTTACATGTATATGTGTGTATATTTACTCGTTTTTGTTATAAAAACTTTGAAATAACCATCTACTTGTATTACTAACCACAACAAACTTACATGTATCATTAGATACTCATGCACTTTGCCACGAAAAAAGCTCAGTGAATATCTATATATCATTAATGAAAAATTAAGTTATTGTTAATTGCCTCTGGGGAAATTTAAAAAGTGCAGCAATATTTATCATTTTATGTCATTTAATTGTGTTGACTCTATTAATTAAGTTGAGTGTAAACACTTATTTGATATAAATTATCTTAAGGCAGTGTGCCAAAAATGCCAATAATTTCCTGTGAACCGTTTTTAATGGCAGGAATTTTGTTATAATTTACATTTTAGGTCCTTGGGGCGTAACAGTTAAAATAACTTAAACTTTTAAATTCCCTTGAATGAATCATTGAATAGCTTGATAAATGTACGTACATCGAACACATAACACCATCCTTCTGTGGTCACACACAATAGAAAATTCCTTCCCTTGTTGAACACATCTCCAATTCCAACACACGTAATCATCCCAAGGTTTCTAATTGTTCTCCATGGCTTAGAACAGTCTCCCTTGAATATACTAAGATCGCCATCTACATTTCCCAGAACAAGTTCATTGCCTCCGTCGTTGTCAACATCCCCCAGCGCAAGGGCTTCTTTAAAAATATTACCGCTAAATTCCAGCTCCAAATGCTCAACAAACGAAACCGATCGAACGCTTGTCATTCTGTGATGAAATTTGTACTGATAGTAATTGGCGAATGTAATGGAATTTAAATACTAATGAACGTTACAACATTTTTCTAAACTCGCCATATCCGCCATGTTCTGTGCACACTACTAATGACTCACTCTACCCCACACGGGTGTGCTGCTCCTGACATTTCAATTTTTCCTGGGGGTGCTTGATATCACATTGGTGAATAAAGTTTCACTTGAATTCGGGTATTTCAATATCCGATTGTATATTTACAATATCTTTAGGCAATAGAGTAACCTTGATATATATAAGTATGTTTATAAAACTTTTTAAAATCAGTTAGAGGTCAGAGGAATAATTTAACTCCCGTCCGGGTGTCACCCGGCCCTTAACTGTTCAAGAACTGCATTAATTTAATTTACAAATTGTAAGTGGGACTTGGAGCTGATTGGTTGGAGCACGTAGTGGTGCAGTTTGTGTTCCAGTTTCATTTTGAAACCTGAAATACTGCACGTCGAGACAAGTTTGAACTATCTTCCTGATAAACAGGAAGTACTGACGGAGAACTGACGTTTAACGAAGCTTAAGTTTCTCAAATTTCTTCCTGGAAATTTTACAACACGGATATACCCAGGTTAGCGCAACCGACCGAAGTTCGCGGAACACTTTCGTGGAGAGCCAATCACGGGAGCCAATCACGAACGTTGTTATAGCAAATCAACCAATCATAAACCTTGTTTTATAGCGAGTTTCCTCTTGGCAGACCACATGTATCGACGAATTCTCTCTCTCCTTCATTCTCCCCCTCTCTTGGTTCGTGCAGAGACTGTGCGAGGTTGTTTGCAAACATTGTACAGAAAGCAGTGGCTATACTTCTCTAAACACACCAAAAATATGTCTTACACAATCAGTGAAAGTGGCTCTCCCAACACGCTGGACTACCGAATCTATTTCCGTAAGTAGAAAATTGTTTCAGTTTTGCTTTGGTGAATACTCATACAGTTTTGCAGTTCTACTTTCGGTTTCACAATTTTAGTTATTACGCATCCATAAGGTTCATTTTCGGAATTCCTCTGTGTTGTGCTATGTAGGGAATAAGTCAAGTTCACTGATGTTATTTTCTAAAGGAAAAAAAGTTGATCTAGCAACCAAACTGCAGGTTTGCGATCATTCAGCTCAAAGCTCGATAACAATGATTGAAGAAACTTTAATAATTTATAACGATTAAGATTAGCTTGATGAAGCAAACGAAAGAGTTTTTTAGCGATGTTCATGTGAAGTACTTATTTGATAACAACTCATATCGAAAAAAAACATTGAAATTTTCTGGAAAACTAGTGTTTTTGCACAGAGTTTTGAAGAAAGATTGTTCGTGTATGTAGCTTCAATATTTTGTTTGCAAAATGTAGTGTTTAGTGTATCGTTCGACGTGGCAACGTTGGGTCTTCGAAGGGCGGTGACATATTTACTGAATACTGTTTAAATTACATGTATCTACTTCTAATTTACGTCGAACTTTCGTATAAAATTTCTGATGTTAATATAAAAACTTTTTAAAATATGTCGTGGTGCTGGATTGGGCGTGTTTTGCGTGACAGTCTGAGCCAGTCTTGGACGTAGGGTTATTCATTGCCATGTTGTATAATTATTAGGTGCTGTGTCTAGATTTTTTTATTTCATTATTTTGAGCATATTTCTCACTATGGACATGAAAAGTCCTTTTCAAAATGCTTTGAACCAAGTTGCAAGCTGGCAACAACAGAAAGACCATCATGGCAAAGACTAAAGGACATGCACATAAACCTTTAAATGTTACTCGCTTATATTGGTTTAGATTTGTAGTTTGTTGTTGTTTTGCCTCATTGCACATCTGGCATTTATTTATTTTCTGCAGGACTGTTTTATTTTTTGTTTTTGTTTTACAAAAATTTGTAACTCTAGACGTGAGTCTAGTAAAACAATTTATGTGCTAAATACTTGTGTGTTTCTGTCCTCATTGCGACATGTACATTTATATGAGGAAAATCAAATTGCTGAACTTTTGATCTCAATACAATATATTTTTTCCTTGAAAACCAATATTTTCTTTTTTCAATATGTGGTAACCACTAAAGAATAAGGTAGTTAAGATCATACTCTCATTAATTCTGTGGAGGTTGGTTTTGGAAACTTTGCCACAGATTCTTGTTTGTCTTTGAACATAGTACCATTGAAACACACACAAGTTTCCATATCAGGGTTTATGTTTCAGTTGGAAAATGTTTTTGGTTGGAAATTTTTGAACCAGTTTGAAATTTTGCAGCTAGTTTGAAATATGGATATCTGACATTCTTGGAAGGGATTTCTATTCTGGGGACGGGGGCTTGGATTTTTAGTGGGGCTCTCAAAAGAACTAAGAAAAATTTATTTCCTCTTTCTTTCTCATCCTTGCCTCTTCTCACCTACCCCTCCCCCCACTAGCCTCTTCCCACCTACTCCCCCGACACACACTACATCCCATCCCCACACTACACCCACCCCAGCTTTAGATATCTAATTAGGTTTTTTTTATATATTTTTTTCCTTACCTTGACCGGGATTTCAACCAGAGACCTTTCGCTTCCTAGTTCAAAGCATTAGCAGTTAAGCCATCAAGGAACTTGTTTGAAAGCTACTTCAGATTTGCATATTGATAGCATTTATTTCAATACATATAGACTCTTATTTCACACTGGTTGGAAGATATTTCACAGTGGGTGAAAATTTTACACTGCCTGGAAAAAATTTCCAACCGAACTAATTTTCCAACCACAACATGTACATACATGTTACCTTTGAATGTCTTGGTGGGGGGAACTTAAAGATACAATGTTTGTAGCCCAGTTAAAGATGCATCTTTTGATCTTAATCGGATGATATTGCTACTAATGTCTATAGATAGAATTAATTATAAATATTATGCAAATCAAAGTTTAATTAAAAACAAAAATCTGAATTACCGGTATGCGAAATAGCTTGGTCATCAAAGGATTGATCAAACATTCCCAGACATTAAATCTGACTACAAACTAAAGGGTTAGTGCAAAAAAAACCTAAGTGACAGTTTAGGCGTCTTTCACACAGTAACGCTGTGAAATTTCTGGTTATTTATTTCTTACTGTGACACCAAGGAATTCCAGTAGGATCCCCAAAAATTTAGCCCTGGAGACTGATACTGTATCATTTCGGTCCCCAATACACAGTTTTATATTTATGGGAAACTTTGCTTTCTTTCCAAAGCAAGTCAGTGATTTATTTTGCATCTCATGTCATAAAATTTGCGTGAAATGCCACTTTTTTTGCTCTGTTAGAACCCCTGATACCAATTCTAAGACTAGCCTTACATAACAAATAAGTTTTCTTGAAAAATGGGAGACTATTTTTAAAAAATTAAATTTTTAAATTAAATTATTAAGTTAAATTAAAATTGGGAGACTTGACATGGAAATAATTAAGGGAGAAAGGGGGGATTCTCTTATACTGCAAGAATCAAGTAGACATGACTTAAATTGAGCCAAAGTAACCAGCACAAGTTTTCTCTTTATACATGTAGTCACATTAATATCTTTTTCTTGGTTCCAACTGTTATTTTGGTTTCAGCTGACATGGACTAGCTAGAGTGTATTATGTTGACTACCATGGCTTTGTGTACAGGTGCATGTGTTACTGTAAAATGCAGGACTCCTATGATTATTCAGTACTTGGTATTGTCTGTTGCAGATGAGAGGCTGTATTCATTTCACAACATACATTTTACATACATTGCAGTCTGTGTGATGATGGTCATTAAACTTATACATTCCATGTTTTCTAGGTGGCCCCAATGGCCCAATTTCACCATTTCATGATATCCCTCTCTACACAAATGCTGAGGTAAGTCTGGAGCATTCTTTACATGTATTTTGGGTTTTCTTTATGTTTTGAAATTGGAGGAGCAGCTCAGAAAGTATGTGGTTCCTTGATTGTAATTGAAACTTTTCTTGAAGCTTTCCCTAAGTTGGTCAGACTCGCTAGTCACTAGCTCATAATACAATACTTGCTATGATATTCTACTGTAAAACTATTAATATGTACTTTTGCATCCTTTCTTTTCAAAAATATTTTAAATGCAGAAAACAACCTGTAACATGGTTGTGGAAATACCCAGATGGACAAATGCAAAAATGGAGGTTTGTAAATATCTCTTTATAGTGTACATAAATGATTAATACATGCACTGGTTTGTTTGTTTTTATTTCACTGACCATGAAAAAGTGTACTAGGTTGAAATTTATTGACAGTAACATTATATAACATTAGATCAACACAAAAGAGGCTCTAAATCCCATCAAACAAGATGTGAAGAAGGGGAAATTGAGATATGTCAATCACTGTTTTCCATATCATGGCTACATTTGGAACTATGGTGCTTTACCACAGGTGAGTGAATACCATGATTGACAATAAAATAAATTATATATTAAATAATCATTTATAATAATTATTATAATTTGCTGTTAGATTACTAAATATATTTAGAATTACATTAATTCAGGGCTGAACAATAAGTATTTTACAATATATTATAGGTCATTGGCCTACTGGGCTAGTAAAATTCAAAATTTTCTGGCCCAGCATGAAAGTGCATTGGCCTAATGCAAAAATAAACTTAACTATAACAAAAATCAATTAAACCTAAACTATGCAGTTTCATCCTTGTTGATTTCACAGATGCTCTACAGTAAGTTTACACTATCTGGGTTACCATTTGCTCTAATGGTGACTGAGGTTTTATATTTTATCATTGTCAGAATTCACAATTACAGTGATAAATCTAGGGCACGTCATTGTGTCCAGAGACACAATATTGTTGTTTATGGACACACAAATTCAACGGTGGTGTGTCCAAATGGAAGTAAAGTTGAGTTGGAAAAAGGAGCAAGCCAGAACTGGCTTTGAAACTTAGTAAACCGAAGTTTGCTGGATTCCCGCCGCCATCTTTACTTTTGTGGTATCTTCCAATAGATCATAGTGCGGGCTCAGGTTTTAAGGTCACAAGGCATCTCACATGACATTACGTCTTCTTCCAGTGGATGTAATATTTGCATGCCAATACTGCAAAGAAATCAGTTGTCGTGTATGTACTGTATGATTGGTGTGATTTCAATCCATTTTTTAGCAAGGTTGCTCGTGTGGAACTGTAAAAGGTCTTTGTTTAATTATTGTCAAAATCACTTGAGTAATCAATTGCCAAACAAGCGTAAACAAGTAAATACGAAAATCATCCCATCGAAAAAGCCGGTAAAAGTTTCTGCCATTCTTGGCTCCAAAGAAATTAAGTGGCTTGAGTATATAGCTGGCCAGATGAGATGCAAAGTCTGCCGTCATGTCAAAATGAACCACCTTTTTTAATCTTTGAACTAAATAATTTTGACTGAAATGAAAATGAAAGCGAAGGTTTGTGTTGCAATAGCCAAATGTTTTGTCTTCATTTGTATGTATTTTGTGGTGACAGTGATGCAAATCAGTAGTGATATTAACTTTGAATGCCTTCAGTTTTAGTTTAAATACTGAGATTGGTAATGATAGTTTTTAAAATAAGTCTTTCTATATAAATCAAGATTGTAAATATTTACTAAATTTAAATTTTCATCAATAAATCAAGTTTAAACTGAAACAGATATAGTTATTTTTAAATGTGTTAAGTTAAAGTGCTGTACAAATATCCCAAGTATTTCCTTTTGAATGATAGCCCTAGAAAGGAAATGAAACAAAATAAAATTCATGAATATTAAATGAGGACCCAGTTGTGTGATGTCAGTTTCTAGATTTATTACTGTAATTAAGTGATTTTTTTAAAGAGTTGCCTGCCCCACTGGGCCACCACTTTTCAAAAGTTGCTGGTCTGTACATGTACTGGCCTGAAGGGGTAATTTAAAGTGTCTTGTATCAGTCACCGGGCTACTGTCAAACGACAAAACCCGCAGTCTACATTTTGTAAACACGAAGTTGTCAATACCAAATGGTATATGACATCTCTTGACACAATCAGTTGTTAATTGTCAGTGTCTTGTATTAAAAGTTTGAAAGATAATACATGTACTTTATTTGAAAAACTAAAATGACTAAGAAATCCTCTGTCTGTACTAGGTTTAATGCTCGTGAATGGTCTCTCAATATCATTCAGTTGTTATTTTCTGTGTTATTGATTTTATTGACTTGTTTATCTGCAAGACGTGGGAAGATCCAAATGTAACTGATGAAAGCACAAAGTGTAAGGGAGACAATGATCCCGTTGATGCCTGTGACATCAGTACATTGGTAAGATTAAAAATATTGAAGACTTATAAAATAATGATTTGTAATGTTGGTCTAAAATTGTTAATTTTCCCTTTGTTATCTGATTTTTACAAAGCAGGGTTAAATTCTGTATACAGAAAAGAAATATCCAGATCAATAGTTACATTGTACTGCCTCCAAGCATTACCCAATTTTCACAATTTTAAATGATCTTAAATGTAAGAATAGTATAATTAACCAATGCAGTCTGTTTTAGTTCTTCTTACAAGTTAGTGTTACATGTAAGTCATTACCATTAGTAGTATAGTAGTAGACAGTACTGATGTGAATGTATTATAATAAGTTAACCAGGCTTTCAATCTGAAATTACAATGTAGTTGACCTCAAATGACCCCGAAGGTCCTACATGTACATGTACATGTAAATTATTGATGTTTGCACACAAAGTAAATTAAAGTAGTCATTACTAAATTTTCAGTAATTTAATATAATTTTTATTGCATTGACTGTTAAGCCTGGTTCACACTTGTGAAATAAGCATAAGCACAAGCATAATAAATTTAAATAACAAAGGAAAAGACAAAGGCATACCAAGTGTGCGACGAGATGGAACAAGCCACACAGGTGTATCATTGTCTTTTCCTTTGTTATTTAAATTTGTTATGCTTGTGCTCATGTTTATTTCACAAGCATGAACCAGGCTTTACTGTTACTATCACTATTGCTATTGTTATTATTATTATTATTATTACAACTATAATTACTATTAGTTACACTATTATCTGCTTAATATAGTAGTTTTTGCTGCTGTGTTTGCTGTAGGTAGCAAAATGTGGCGAGGTAAAACAAGTCAAAGTTCTTGGAATCCTTGCAATGATCGATGAAGGAGAAACTGACTGGAAAGTTATTGTGATTGATGTGAATGACCCTGTGGCCAAGGATATAAATGGTATGGACTTCCCTACCAGTTGGCTGACCAGCAACTTTTAAGAGGGCAATGACCAATTAATACACAGGGTTCACACAGTCCTTGAAAGTCATTGAATTTGGTTGAACAGAATTCCCTTGAAAATGGAGAAAAGTCATTGAATTATTTCGTTGAATCATTTTTGGATTGGATCATGCCATTCGGAAATATTATACCTTTGAACAAGTGCCAAATGAATATGATATATTGGTACTGTACAGTCATACAAGACGGGCCAGTGCTTTGTGAAATCTACTGGCCCGAGGTGAAACTTGGCGGCCATTGACCATTGAGTTGGTGTTAATTCTGTCCCTAGTTACTGCACCTGGTACTTTGACAAGATTTGTTGACCTTGAAAAAGAACTTGAAGTCCTTGAAAGTCCTTGAATTTTGTTATTATAATAATAATAATGGTGTTACCCAGATGGCATTTCCACAGTGGCTCTTCGTCCATCTGGGGGACCAACGGCTTAACGTCCCTGTTAAAGGACGGTGTGGTGAAAGAAGGTCACCTAAATATTTCACCCCATGGCCAGGCCGGGAATCAAACCTGGGACCTTCAAGTTAGCAGTCTAAGATCTTGTCAACAGAGCTAACATCACACACACACATTAGTTATTAAAATTCTGTGCAAACCCTGAATACAAGACTGGAGCCTGAGCAAATCATTACCGTACAACCTTTCTTTTCTTTTTGCGAAGTTTGAAAACACCAGAATTGTACTATTTTAAAAAAGATTTAAAATAAAATTTATGTTTCATCTGTACATAATTACAGTGTAATAATATTCAGTAAAGGAATATAAAATTTTATGTTCACAACTTATTTACCTTATAATTTTCGTTATACATGTAATGTGCTAAACAGGTTGATCATCCTGTGATGATGGATATTTTTTGTCTTTTACTATTTATGCCTCTCCAGTGCGAAAGTCTTTTTTACTTCAACGTTTTGCAAAGGTTTAAAGTATTATATTTTAGTCATGCAAACAATGATTTTATTTTCATACCCTTTTTGCCCCTCCCACACACACTTCTCAAAAATAATGACCAAATCTTCACATAATATTTCTCATTGTGCTTTAGATATTAATGATGTTGAAAAGCACATGCCTGGCCTTGTAGAGGTGAGTGACCCAATGTAGGATATACTGGTAGTAGGGATGCAGGGGTGGAAACTACATGTAACTTTGTTCAGCACTGGCCAGTCAGGCCAGTAGCAAAAGGTATCCACCGGCTCGACAAAAATTTCACTGGGTCAAAATTATAAATACATACATGTAAATGTTTTTTAATTAATCTAAACTGTGTTTGTTTCAGTTGTGCCAAAGGCTTATTAAGTACAGTAGTCTTTTAAAAAGTGAAGCTTTCCTTGTCCAATGATGAGCGTCTCTCAAAGTGATAAGTCTGTGTACATGTAGTATACATGTATCAATCAATTACATTACAAGTATGTACGGTACATGTACATGTATGTCATTAATCATATACATGAAAAAATTACTTGATTCTGATTGGCTAAGAGCAGTGCAATTACTTTGTAATTCTGTGCA
>JANRMR010068874.1:0-14003 GCA_025434825.1 Bergia sp. 'catenularis' | reverse complement strand
AATTGAAGCGGCATTACTAGTCTAATATCTTGAAATAAAGTTTGATTTTAATCTGGCCTTGAATGCACCAATGGACACCAACAATACTATGCATGTACAATGTTAGTAGATTAGAAGATTTGTTGTAGTAAAGTTCAAATAAATTGTGAATTGGTTTGTTTGCGACCCTTTTGATTTTGGCGCTGTACGGTTTCATAATGTGGTACTGATCCTTGCCAATATTGCACCCGAGCAAACGGGTGTTTCAGGAAAGAGCGGCTTATACGAAGTGAAAACCTTTCTCTAAGATTTTTTTTTGTCAGCGCTTTAATCCGATCTTCTCACACTGATTTACAGAACAAAACGTAGCATGCAGTCGAAGAAAGAAAAATAAATAAACAAAAAACCTTAGATGTGTATGGCTTCTTCAGATTATTTGAAGTTGTGTAACAACTAATTTTAAAAACAAAAGTTAAAAATCGTTAGAAGACTCGAAACAATTAAAAAAGGAAGGCTTTACTCTGTTCACTATGAAACAGCGTTTCCCGTGTTATCCATACAATTTATCCCTGAACTAAGTTACAACAATACAACTAAACTGCCTGGCAAAAGAAGATGCTGTGGTTGGAACATAATTTATTTGGTTTATGAATCCAATACTCTTTCGATTTATATGCATACAAGGGAAATAATTAATGAAACAATGAACGGTTGTTGTAGTCTCCCGACATTCCATTAGTATAACTACAAAAATCTGATTCCTCCTCTGGAAATAGATGAAAGTTTAATTCACAGAAACCAACGATTTCTAAATGCAATACATACGTATTTTTTGTAAAGCACAATGATTTTAATATAGAAAACTTTATAAACAAGATTCATATTTTAACATCAACTAATATCCTCTTGTTGTCGGAGTATGAAGCAAGTTATTTCTCTTGTACTCAAACACGTGCTCTAACCTTGTTGTGAAAGAGAAAGGAAACTCGTCAGAGCGTGAACGGACATGCAGCTGTCATCTTGTTCATAGTCAAATATTGTGAACTGAAATCTTAGAAAATGCATTGAAATTAACTGTTCATACAATTAAGCTGGGAAAAAATAAAATCCGATCTATACCAGCAATAGTAAGCCCTCGTTCTACAAGCATACATTTTTTGTAGCTAGTTTACCAGTACTATAAAAACGAAAATGCTGCTCTAGCTTCTACAAATGTTGTTTGACTTTGTAAATAGCACATTCTCAAATATTTTAAAAAGGAGACCCTATAGGATTATTGTAATCTTTTTTGTCGGTTTCATATTATTTTAAAACAACGACAAATGTAGTTTATTTCTCCAAAAATATTTAAAGAATAATACAATAATTCTGCACAAATCTCGTCGGTATAGTGAAAATGTTGGCGTGGTACATTCACCATAAATTTGGTAATCCTTGGAGAAAATTGCCATCGAAAGGCAATACTAATTTTGATACGACAGCTTTGAATAAAACATTTGAAAATAATTAAAACTAATCTTCGGTAACTCATTCAGTACTTGCTATGTTTTTCACACACTATTACATGCTTCTTTTTGGATTTAAAAGTGGTGTAACTGTGGTTCATTACATCACCTTTACACTGTGTTCAATTACTAATTAATTGTGTCCTTTTCCTATTTTTCTATGGGAGACGGTAACAATTTTAGTAAAGGGAAAAATAGAAACCTTAACATTTTGTAACCCCTGACAAGAAAAAACTTTAAGCATTTAAAGCTGAAGGGAAAAAAAACTTTGTGAGGTCTTCTAAAACTGTAGTCGTAAATTTAGTACAGATTCACATATGACGTTTTGTCGAGTTGCGATTTTCCTTAAAATTAATGCCAATGTCAGAGACTGAACATATCAGTTTCTTTGCTAAACCATTGTCAAAAGCATAGGCATACTATTTCAGCTAAACTACCATTCATATCCTACAGATCCCTCCCCCTCCCACTGCCTTCGAAAAAAGGGAGCGCCATTTTTTTCAATTGCGTAATTGCGTTCTCGCACTCATGTACACATACAGTAAGACAGACACTTATGTATTCTGTCTCTTGAGTCTGAACTAAGACTTTTTTCTATCTGTGCGTTGTATATGGATAGTTTTTACCTGATTGTAAGTTAATATCTAACTTTAACTTTTTTTGCAGACAATATCTAGAATAAATAAATAGAACTTGAATTACGCTCCAAGCAAGTTGGAAGTTGCTTGTGATATTCTAGAATTATGCAGATGTAATGCTTCCATCAAAACAAGTTTGGAGTGTTCTACCAGCAATTAACAACAAGCACACAACTGGAACTATATTCATTTACTTCTTGGCCCAATGATCAATTTGGCACTTCTTGTCAACATGTTATTTCAGTATGTGAAAACAGTTTTAGAAAGGATTTGTTACGCTGTGTTGATTTTGAGACTGTTTGAGTGCAAGAGGTCGAGGGGTTTGTTTTGAGTTTTCTCGTATTTTTATAGTTCCAATCTATAAGAACAGGAAGTTGTTTGCTTCTGCCTAAAATTTTAACATTCCATTTACGAAAAATCAGGGCAGTTACCACAAACATTTATTTGTTGCGAAAAAAAATAGAGAACCTAACGGACGCCAAAGTCCAAAGTAACTTGATAAAATTGACGGGAGTCTTCCGTTCTTTCTAAGTATTGGTCTGAAAACCAATACTGCACCGGGGATGAATCAGACTTAATTGCACAAGATGGACCGCTTCACAGTTCAGTTCAGTTTCATTGTATTATGCTGTGGTGTGAGTTCTAATGATTAAGTGACGCATCCTGTTGACTACATAAAAAAAGTTTGTAATGAACCTAAGTCACTCGGATTTTATTAAAGTTGCAAAATGATTATGAAACGGAAACTGAAAAACGCTAATATATCAGTTGGGCATTCTAACTTGCTCTTTGTCCTAACAATCTCAGTAAAAGTCTTTATAAAACTGTTTGAATCTAAAAATGAATGAAGCAAACTTAATAACATTTGTATTTTGTTCAGTTGGTTCCCGAAAAAATTGCTTTGTAACTTTGCAAGGGATAGTAATTATTCAGAAAGTTGCATTTTGCGCTAGAGTACCGGTGTTTAAAATTAGTATTGAGGTATGTCGAAGTAAAAGGCTCTCGACCTAAGCGTTTAGCCATGTTCTACTGCCAGTGACAGTGATGACTGAATTTAGCTCATTTGTTTTTCTGAGAAGTTTTATGCATGAGTAATATTGTGTCTTTACATAGCGCGACGAAATCATGAACGGATAAAGAATGACTGGATTTAAATCATTCGCTTTTCTGAGAAGTTTTATGAATAATGCTGTGTCTTTACATAGCGCGACGAATTCATGAACGGATAAAGTAGTTTACAAACGGGCAGTGCGAGAGTGCCATATCGACTAATAGCTTTTTTGTTTCATAATATTGCCCTTTCATCGAGCAATTGTCTTTGCTCCGCAAATTCTTTAATAATAAATAATAAAACAAACACAGAATCAAAGACAGCGCCGAAAATACTAGAGCTTGTTCATATGAATAGTAGACTTTCAGACACAAGTGTTAACAAGAAGGACATTTTCACTTTTGTTCTAGTGATTTGAAATGGCATACCAAACGCAACGTTTCTTAGTTTTACTGCTAAATTTCTTTTTGATGTGGGCGTGTTTAATGCTTTTAGAGTCAGCGGACGTACTTTACTCTTTGGGCCTGTCACGCTGTGCAGTGACCCATTTCAGATGATTTCCGCGTATATGAAAATACATTCAAACAAAGAATATGGTGTGGTTTTCATAGATGAATGACACTTTACACAAAGCTAGCGAGTTATAATTATTTCGCCTCTGTTGAACAAGTTGTCAGTTGCACTCAGACATCTCATCGTAAACATCATCTATCAAATCATGGCTCTTTCATTACAGAAAACTGGGATATATTTTCCACAACAAAGTTCGATCCAGCCTCACTTTCCTTATGGGAATATGCCACTCTATCCATTGCCTTGGTTTGGCAACAGGTTTATGGAGACTCGAAATGAATGGGATACGAAGAAACCAACCCTGACGTGGCCTTCTTTAGCATTTCTTCCACCCCCACCGATGCCGTGTGTTCATCCAACGAGCCCAACTTTACAGAGGGAAGGACGAAGTTCTGACATCCCTCAACGAGGCCGCCCCAGAGCAAACGTTGTTAACTTGCTCAAAAAAGAAGGAGAATTGAATATTTGGTCTTCAAACCGATGTGATGATTGCGGAAGAGTTTTCACGCGCCATAGATCTCTGCAAGTCCACAAAAGAACTCACAGTGGAGAGAAACCATTCATTTGTGATTTTCCAAGCTGCGGCAAAGCCTTTGTGCAAAAAGGACAGCTGAAAACTCATCAAAGGTTTGTTACTTTTTTCTGCATACATATTCTTGCTAAGTTAGGAGCAGAATCCAAATATCTATTCTTTGCTCAACACTAGGGATATTTGACTGGCTTTACTGAAGTTTAGTCAGTGAAAGTTGAACTTCTTTTATTGTTATATGGATTTTCTTGTAAGTTAAACTCATATATATATAGAAAGGTTTACAAGACGACCTGAAGGTTAAATGAAAACAAAACTTAAAGTACAATGCTGCATAAATAAATATATAGATAATAAAGTATAATTGTTAAAAAAAGCCCGCATTAATCCCATGCTTCTTGGAGAGAGACAATGATATTGTGTTGTTTTTTAACCGCAGAAACTGCAATCGAATATAAACAGGGATCACGGGTTAATTGAATGCAAGCCTAAGTAAGAGGTGTTGTCGAGCTTTCATGATGTTTGTAATTCTTATAAACGCTCACACAAACTCTTTCTTTACTACTAAAAAATACTACTACTACTACTACTACTACTACTACTACTACTACTACTACTACTACTACTGCTACTACTACTACTGCTACTACTACTACTATACTACTATTACTAACTGCCCACTACCAACTTACTAGTTGTAAGAGTTTACCACTGTGACCATTATTATAACTGTTCAGTGGCTTGTCTTAACGACCTTTGTTTCTCCGATAACAGGTTGCATACAGGTGAGAAACCGTTTGTGTGTCCAGTGAAAGACTGTGGCACCCGCTTTACCCATGCTCATCGACAGTGCCCCGTCCATCCGTACGCCAAGCTTAAACGCGTTCCCACCGAAATACCTTTAAAGAAAGTACTTCTCTGTGAAGTGGACGATCTGAGCGAGTACAAACGTGCAGTTTTAGGATGGCTTGTGAGCTATGAAAGAGAAAAGGAGGGGAAAAGTTGGATCAGTGACGAGGAGAAAGATCTGAAGAGAAAATTAAAAGAGGAAGTTGAGTATGGAGAAAATATTGAACGCAAAAGAGCGAGAAAAGAGAACGATTCCATGTTTGGAGAAAGAGATTGCGAAGGATGGATGAGGTCGGGTAACGTTTCCAGGTTGACATTCTAGTTTTCAGTCAGTTTACTGGAAATAATGAACACTGTCACGAAGCGCTTATCGAAGAGATGTTGCTCCCTTGAACAGAAAGAAACTATGAACCGCAGCCTTTCGCGTAGTAGGAATTTTATACTCGATACCACAGGAGCTTGATGACTTTCATATCAAGTTTAGTATAGGACCGAGTGCTTGTAGATACACTGAACTGTGCCAGGCTCTTGTTAAATGCAGTAAAGAAACCAATACAAAATTTCTTTAAATGATAAAATGCAACCAGGTGATTAGGGATATTGCGATTCCACTTCAAATTTACCGAAAGGAGAAGTTTTAAAAGCTCTTATGTTTGTGCAAACTATTACGAGTTTTTAAAACTCATAGACGTTATTACATCGGAACATTTCTTTTCTTACAAGAGAAGTGGAACATGTGTAACATTTTTTTGTCAAATTTTAAGGACGCTTGCTGTGTTGACAAAAGCTACTCAGTGATCAGACATGGCAAAACAACTGAGCTTTGGTTGCTCAATGGCAGTTGCCGAATTCTTCGCCATGACGAATTATTGGTGAAACGCTGTAAAACCAAACATCGCAGGGACTTGTTTTGAAAAAGAAATAGAGCATTGTTTGAACGTGAAAATGTGAATACACGTAAATTAGAAAATTACAAATTATATTAGACAATTTAATTAAAGTTTTTTAAAAATGGTTGTCGGCATTTTAAAAAGATTAAGTTGGGAAGCTTAAGTTTTTGATGATAGTTTTTCCTTCAAGCGTTTTAAGGTTTGGACGAAAGTATTAATTATAATTAAAATTACTAACACTTTTATCCGTTTTAAGGATTGAAGTTTATTGTTAATTAAAAGAACGTGAGATTTGGAGAAAGAAAATCTGTGTTTCAGTCAAAATTCTGTCCAAGTTTTGAGCAGTTTTTCGAAACTTTATAATTGAACACGTTGCAGTTAATTTTAATAAGTTTCTTTATATCTAAACTTCTATTTATTTCCAAAACACTCAGATTTATCTGTTTATTCTCAACAAATAAAGTGTCAATATGAAAGATAAAATAACTGCAAAACATTATAATTTCTAAATATCGTAAGAAAGAGTTCAAGAGATAACGAATCAGCGCAAATATAGCATACAGTTGATGTTTCTGAACTTTATATCTGTAATTTTAAGCATACAACGAAAATCGTCTCGTTGCGATTTACATGTCAAAGTTCACATGACTGTCATGTGAATAACATCAGTCCACTGCCACTACTGCTTTACTTCTCACGTTCAAAAACAAATTATATTGTAATTATGTTGTTGTATTTTTCTTATTTGTTTGTACAGAATAAAATGAAATTCCAAGAAGCAACCAAATCAGTCTGCTGCTACCACTGCAGTACCCTTACTATATCACTCGCTTTATTAATTTATATATTTCATTTTTCTTTTCTTCTTCACTCAGGTACCATAACAGAAGACAATAAACTTATTCATTCCAAACTTTTTAAGATTTAAGCAGCTTCGCAGCCAAATAAATGCAAATCAGTTACGATCACCGTTTCCGTTGCAGAAGAGTCTGAAGTTTTATCAAACGAAACTTTGCTGGCTAATGAAGTTTATTTTAACTGAAGGACAGTATTGAAAGTAATCTTCAAATGCTTCATTATTGCATTTGCTGACTTTTGTTATAAGAATTACTTTGTTTCCCCCCAACTGAGACGCAAGTTAGCCACCGTGAACGAACTGGAGCTTTTAAAATTACGATTCTTTTCAAACCACTTATTTCCATTAAGAGTAATTGCACGCGATTGTGCGTGTGCCGATTTCTTTTTCCATATGTGAACCTTCTAAATTATTATTAGAAAGTCTATTTTTTAGGATGAAACTAAACATTTTAAAATTCATTGAAGGTATCAGAGTGAAACGTTCTTTGTTTTGTACTTTGGAGATGTTTATTTATGACGTTTGTGTTTCAATCAAAATGCGTCCGCATACTTCCAAAAGCTCTTCCCAAACTTCCAACTAAGCTCGCGCACCCCAAAACAAATTGCTCTGCAAGCAAAACGTCAGCTGGTTACACTGGAATTAATGATTCTCTTTACTATGTGTGAGCTGAGTCGTTGTCTCGCAGTTTGTTAATGTATATAATTATGATCCGTTCCATTTTCAAAACATTGAAAGAACCCGTTCTAACTTAGTCTCAACTTGAGGAAAGTTCTTAGTTCATTTTAAAGTCGTAGCCGCTTTTCATCATCAAAACGAAAGAAAGCAGAAATCATAGTTCGTGTTCTTGCTGTCTGCTCATCCAGATAGCTGTAGCTTAGCCAGGTCGAATATTGTTTTCTTTGTGATTGTATAATTTGGAAATAGAGTGTCAACGGCGTTTGCACGTATAGTGTTATTTGCTTGTGGGAGAACGATCGATTGTGAATGAATAGTTAAGCTGCCTGCATCCATTCTTCGTTTTAGATTTATTTAATTGTGACTTTCTTGTTTTTTATCTGCTGATGATGAATCTAAAGGGGAGAGAAACGTCACCTCCGGTACAAATATTAAGCTCTCTATTTCCATTGTTTGCTCAGTTTTGATATTATGTAAAGTAACGGGAAACCCCAAGGGCCACTTCCGATGTTTCAAGATTCCTTTTTTTCTAAACAAAATTTCAAGACAGCGAGTATTGGATTTTTCTGCAAACCAACCATTGTTTTTAAATATCAAAACACTTAAACAACTCCATTCAAGCATCCCCTAGAAATCAGCGTCAGTTTGAATTATTTTATTTTTAAGAGAGGGATTTCATGTTATGAGACGTGCTAGGTGAATAGGAAATTAATCAAGACTTTTTGACACAATTGACATTCGCAATATGCCCGGAGATGAACAGGCTATGGGGAAAAGTCTGAGTTTTGTTTATTTTTTTTTTTTTCGAAAGTCGATTAGTGCTAATTCAGTTTTATATAATTTAACGCACTTTCGACTTAGCTGCTTCTGGACTGATTTCGAGATTACGTGACTGGGCTTCCGAGAAATGTTTCCAGAAAACGTTTTTTTAAACGTCGCGGTACTGTGTATTTCCTGCTGTAGGAATGTAACTAACTAACTCTGACCTACTTTCGAATAACCGGGAACTGAAAGGCTGAGATAAGTTATATTTACGTTTCAAAAAAACGCCAAAATAGATAATGCATTGAGCATGTTGGGCGGTGGTCTACTTTCATACCGGATGATTCAGTTCAGAACAGGTGGTACATAGACAGAACTGGACAAACTGTGAAATGAATGTCTCGATAGAAATAAACTATGCAAAAACAATTAATTAATGATGATTCCCTTGCATGTTTTCCTTATACATTCATATCGTACGTTTCTAGTTTCTTTATATTAGTTATTGCTGATGTCTTCTGCTCGAACGCAAGGTACAAAAGAAACTAAAATAGTATATAGAAAATTATTTAAACTTCTGGCAAGAAGAATAGAAACAGCATAATTAATGTTGGTAAATGCTGGGAAACATTAATTCGTTTATTGAGCCAACTTTCTAATTTCTGGAGTTAGCCAACTTCACTAACATTTTTAAGACACTCATGAGTATAATTGAAATTTATTCAGAGTATTGTTCTTAATATATGCCTTTGATTCCAACTAAAATATTTTAGTTGGAATCAGATCCAGTTTTCGGGCCTCAAGTTTACCTAATCTAATAATGTAATAGTTATTTTAACCTAAGGCTGCTTTTTTGCAAACCATCGAGCTTCTAGATAATCACCTGAAATCTAAAGAAAACTGCCACGTGTCACTATAATTTCCATCACGTACCAATTCAGTAAAATTGAGCAACCTTATAGGATCAATGCAAGAATATGAAAGCCTCGAAATATCAAGGTTTATTGAAAATTTGATCATAAATTACGATTCAAGCTTACTACTCATTCACTGCTATACGTGACCTTTTCCACTTCGGCTTCCGTATCTCAACGAGATTATTAAAACAGAGCCACGCCTTTTGTCGGTCAGTAGGGCGCTGTTCAAGTCACAAAATGAACATGCTGCATATCCGTAAATCATTATTTGCTACATTAGTTTTCGGACACGTAGTCTCTTATAACTTCGTGCGTTTAATTAAACTGGATTACAAAAATCAAAATTCAAGCTAGAGCTTTTGATTCACGGGCAAGTAAGATAGTGATAATGATAACAACTTTTCTTCTCGATAATAACAACACACAATTATTTCCACCGCTTTGTATATACAAGAAAATAGAAAATTCCTGCGACTTGTAACTAACGTGAGGTAGTGGTTGGGCACCCGAAATAACTAGAAGCTAATCTAGTCGGGCGCGCAATATATTTTAAATTAATATGTTTTTGTCAAAAAAGAAGAAGAAAATAAGCATCAAAATATTTTAATACACACAAATATACTCGAAATCCTCTAATGAGTACAAAAATCAAATTCCCTTAAGAGCCATAGGAAAAGAAAACATAAATTTAGAAGTGACGTCAAATATACATATCAAAAGGGTAAGTTTTGAGTTTCATTTTAAAGCAACGAAAACGCAAAGTTTTATTAGTTTCATCAATCTCATTCCAAAGTGTTGAGCCGAAAAATCTAATATTAAATTCTCCATAATTAGTTTTAAGTTTTGGGAGCAAAAATAGTTTCAGAAGCTAGACATGTGTTGTAACTATCTCTAGCTTTAATGAACAAGGAAAAAGTATCAAAAGCTTTTTGGGAAGTTGGACTTCGAGTATGGGAAAATGAAACCAACTCCTCCTGCATTGCTTTGAGTTGACTGTGATATAAAATCATAGCCAGGGAGGGATATGTTACTAATCCGACCGACATCTTGTTTAATTTTTGCTTCAGTTAGTCCAATCATATTGATAGCATAAGTCTCTAAGCAATACAGTTAAATAATCATAATTTGCTGAAAGACTTTTAATGTTGCAACGAACTGCAGAGAAAGAATTACTTTCAGAAGAGTATTTGATATCTTCCTTGCTATAAAATTGTTCAAGGGCGTAATAGCAAAAGTTACGTCACGTAGAAAATTCCTTTGTACAGTAGCATTTGGAGTGTGTGGTACTCATCTAAAGACAATGCAATGTTTCGTGTAATATGATGCCTTGCGTTATCACTGAACACACTGCACTGTCTGGCATGTCTTGATCTTTTGAACACCCTCAGCCAACATCAACCAGCATCATCCAACAGGGCTGAGCGGTGTTGTGCCAAAATGTTCTTTCGCGTTGAACATTGCTCTGATCTTTAGTATTTTATTATTCCTTCAATATTTTATGCTGAAAATACTTTAGGTAAACAGCAAAATGATTTGGTATGCGATGTCTAATTATATCTCAAAGTGGCAAATCTAAGTATATATTTCGGATGAAAGTATACCTCTTTGAGGCATATCTTCATTTTCTCACAATTGACTTTTCCTTTCTACAATTAGCACCTAAATCAAGATTAACATGAGTTGAAGATAATTCCGTTTCCTAGTTGCAAATAACACATAATCGAAATGTGTGTCCTTTTGCAGTATGTTTGTTTGAGTTAATCGAAAACAAACGCAGTGGCAGACTGCAACCCTTTCGCTCCAGGCAAAACTGAAGAAACATCCTTTTGAGCCTAGATTGAAAATACATTTGTTTTTTGCCTCCTATTGTGTCGTTGCATAAAGTCTCTAGAAACATCAAAATACTTTCGACAGTGCTGTCGACACAGCTGGGTCAAGATTAAGCTTGACTTTTAAAAACAATTTCTTGCAACATCACTGTTTAGTGATTTAAAGCCACAAGTTGTGTTTGAAATACGACAGACTAAGCCATTGGAGCAACTGAGCAAGCAGAACTACATCTTGCAAGTTATGCTACCAATATTGCTGATATGTATGGTAAACAATAGCTTAAGAAAAACAAAATATAAAGTGAAAGCATCAACATATTTACTGGTCGCAAGTTGTTACACAGGCTGTTGAGCAATTATTTTTATTAAAAAGAACATTTTTTGAGTGAATCTGGTCGAACATTTTTGCCGGCATGTTGGGTAAGTCGATTAGCCTGAGTTTAGTCTCTATTTTTGTTTGTCTTTCAATTGATGCCCTGCCGGCAGCACTGAACAGAAAATGACTGTATAAATGGCTAGCTAGGTGTGAGTCGGGACTTTCATTGTTAGTTTGATTGGAATAGACTGCCCTCCTGTACGTGCAGAAGCATAGCTTTTAATGCTGTTTGATTTGCAAAATGAATCGATTGCAATGTTAGTTTAGTTTTAATGTTCGATTTTCAAAACCAATAAAGAAGACGAACCACTGGGATCTATAACATAAACAATTATTTGAATAGAATGCATATTACCATAAGTTTGGACATTTTAAATTTCTAAGTTCCAAAGGCGCAACTGTAAAGGCGCGACATTTGTCATACTAAGAGCATATGTTTGTAATCAAAACATTGGTGCACCATGGATGGATTTCTTTAAGTCATTTAAATCAAAAAGACACACAACAGGTAAGCAAAAGATGTGATTAGATAGTGGCAGATTTCCTATTGTCTTGATCATAATACATGTTCATGTAATACTATCTTAAAGTTTATCTTAAAGCTGCATCATTACTGAGCTGTGACTCTGAAATCGGCTCTCAAAGAAAAAAGTATAATCTGCTTTGCTGTTTTGCAAATGTGAAAGCTCTCTCTCCAAATAAAAGAAAATATGGCCTTTACAGATCTTTGAAGTGAACAAATGCAGAATGAATACCTCGACACACAAACAAGACGATGAAACGAGCGTACGGCGCAGAAAGAAAAATGTTGTGCTTGCTATGGTTTTGATTTCTAGAAGAGCGCTTAATAGTTTGTAAAGAGCCTAATGGTTAAATAAGTAGCTGATAATTAATAATCTAGACCTAATGCTTAATTTCTCAACCAGTTTAATTGTTTCAGATGATAGATCGCAAAATATGAGAAAATAGTGATAAATGTCATATTGCTTCCAAGGCTGACAATCGTTTTGAATTTTACTCAGACGAAAGATCAAAGGAGCATGTGCTCGATTGGCCGTATATTCCAGTATACGAATAAACATCTAGGAAGATTTATAAACTTATAATTTAAGTCTTAACTGTCTCGAAGCAGTAATCAATAAAACGAATGTCCGAATTACGAGTTAGACATGGGTTTACATGCTGCACGCAGTTTGTTTCATGTATTTCGAACGGAAAAATACTGCTCAAAATAAGGTATTAAAGTTTTATATTGCATAATAAATTCGTCCAATCAAAAGCATAAAAAAACATTAAGCCTCGTCGACTTCACAACTTTACGACTGACAACAATAACATATAATAATAAAAACAATAATAAATGGTAATTAAAATTAACATTATCATGGGCAATAGTGCTATTAGTAAGTACGTAAATTGTTGTATTCGGGAGGGTAACAACACAGTAATATACTGAATTACTGATACACAAGCGCTTTCAGAGAATTGCTTATTTAAAAATATGAAAAATGTATTTCAACATATTATAGTTGTAAAATGAACTACACTTCTTAATTTACAGATCTCAAGTATTAATAACGAAATAGCAAATCACGGTGTCTGTGCAACACGTTTTCCTCATCTTTCATCATTCCGAGCTCAAATGATGTATTTTCTACGTTTGAACAGGTGGTAATTATGATTTTTATTAACCGTAAATTATTTTTTTCTTCATCTATTCCGGGTAAGTAATTGAGTTTTGAGTCGTCAGATAAATTGTATTATTCAAGTAGGTTAAGTTCAGTTATCCTCTTCTTGGTGGAAAGTAAGGCGGTGCGCCAACACCATTCTGGGCGCTTTTTTGCTACCTTCTGGGCTTCATTCCATGTCATGCCCCATTCGTTTAGTTCAGCCTGAAAGATCCTGCGCCAGGTCGTCTTTGGTCGTCCAGGCTTTCGTTTCCCCGGGAGAGTTAATTGAAATGCTGTCTTTGGTATTCTCCCTTGCTCCATTCTGAGCACGTGTCCGAGCCATTTCAGGCAGCGATACCGTTTATCTCTAACACCGCATTTCTCCAACCGGTTGTCTTGTAGCAAGTAGACTCCCTGCATAAACAACCGAAAATTGCAAGAAGGAGTTTTAATAGGAGTTGAGAAATACTAAATACCAGTAAACTGTGCAAGTGCAACGATGTATTTAGTTACAGTCAAATAGATATATACACAAATTAGAAATGAATGAAATTATAATTGTGGTAAGCGCTGGGAGATGCATGTATTTTTGAAAGTCAACACGGTCAGACGAAAGAGAAGAGAAGGTAAACACACAAAGATATACACAGAAAAAACTGAGTAAATAGACAAATCAAGGTTAATGTTTTAACCCTATTCAGACTGGGCTTTTTTAGCGTTCCTGGGACTGGGGGGGGGGGGGCTGAAAGTGCCCGCCGCCTGTATCTCCAAAACTATTAAAGGTATTAATACAAAATTTGCCATGGTAAAACATTAAGTAAAATCAAATTTAATGATATATTGTTTTGTCAGCTATGACGTCATATGACGTCATAAATCCGCCATCTTGAAATTGTCTGGC
>JANRMR010068873.1:0-14093 GCA_025434825.1 Bergia sp. 'catenularis' | reverse complement strand
CACTTTTAACCTAAGAGGATGTGTGGGTTACCATTCTCTATTCTAACACTTTTAACCTGTATGGATGTGAGTGTTACATGTACCATTCTCCATTCTAACACTTTTATCCTAAGAGGATGTGTGGGTTACCATTCTCTATTCTAACACTTTTAACCTGTATGGATGTGACTGTTACCATTTTCCATTGTTATTTCCAAGAATTTTAACCTGTGTGGATCTCCATTGTAACACTTTTAACCTGTCTGGATGTGAGTGTTACATGTACCATTCTCCATTCTAACACTTTTAAACTAAGAGGATGTGTGGGTTACCATTCTCTATTCTAACACTTTTAACCTGTATGGATGTGACTGTTACCATTTTCCATTCCAAGAATTTTAACCTGTGTGGATCTCCATTGTTACACTTTTAACCTGTGAGGATGTGTGGGTTACCATTCTCCATTATAACACTTTTAACCTGTGTGGATGTGTGGGTTACCAATCTCCATTGTAACACTTTTAACCTGTGTGGATGTGAGTGTTACCATTCTCCATTCTAACACTTTTAATCTGTGTGGATGTGAGTCTCACCACTCTCCATTCTAACAGTTTTAACCTGTGTGGATGTGAGTGTTACCATTCTCCATTCTAACACTTTTAACCTGTGTGGATATGAGTGTTACCATTCTCCATTCTAACATTTTTAATCTGTGTGGATGTGAGTGTCACCACTCTCCATTCTAACAGTTTTAACCTGTGTGGATGTGAGTGTTACCATTCCCTATATTAACACTTTTAACCTGTGTGGACGCGAGTGTTACCTTTCCCCATTCTAACATTTTTAACCTGTGTGGATGTGAGTGTTACCATTCACCATTCTAACAGTTTTAACCAGCAGTGTGGATGTGAGTGTTATCAACTTGTGCACAATCTGTTATAGATTTGACAGTATAGTATCTTGGTATGTTTATTTTCAAGAATATACATAATAATAATAATAATAAATGGTATACATCCTTCCTCCTAAAACCGATTGACCAGCACCCTGAAAAATACAATCTGATGCAGAAAGAGCAAATGAGTACAAGGGAGAAGTGCAGCGGAACAACTGACAACTTATGGATTGACCGCATGGCATGCCAAGATAGTCAATGATGTAACAGGAACCTCAGCATGGCGTGGGTTGATGTGAGGAAGGCATATGATTGTGTGGACCACAAGTGGCTGAGAGAGATGTTCAGTCTTCACAGATTCCCAAAATGGACTGGGAGAGTCATAGAGAGACTGCGTGCACGATGGAACATGAGAATAACAGCCAGAACAAGCCAGGGTCTCCAGACATCAAGCATTATATCGTTCAAAGGAGGCCTTCCACAGAGAGATGCGCTATGTCCGGGGCTCTTCACGCTGTGCAATAACCCAATAGCATGGAAGTTAAAAGCTACAGAGGGCTACAGGCTATCCGAAAGGCTCCCTGGTCCAGAATTCTGCAGGAACAAAAATCAGGGAATCAGAAATTCTTGAAAGTTTGAAAGAAGGCACCCTGTACAAGTTCCTGGGGGTGCTGGAGAATGCCAAACAGGAGGATAGTGACGTTCTACAGAGTGCTTTGAAGGAGTACCTGCAGAGACTACCTGGAATCTGTTCCAGAGAGTCCACTGTCTGACAGCCACAAGGTAACAACGTCAAACCAATTTACATTACCAGTCCTGAGCTACCTTATGTGGACCCAGACATGGCCAGTAGCAGGCCTGCAGAAACTTGACAGAGACATGCAAAGGCATTGGCTGAGAGCAGAGGAAAGCACCCATTCACCTCCACAGCATTACTCTGCCTTCCGAGAAAGAGTGGTGGCAGGGGCCTCAAGTCAGTGGAGGTGGAGTACAAGCTAACTAAGATCAAGGATGCGGTAAAGCTATATACCAACGCAGATCCAACTACGAAGGTGGTCCAGGAGTTTGAAGAGAAGGCAGTTAAATAGGGACGGTGCTCCTTAGTGAAGGACTCTGTCAAGTATGCAGAAGAGCTACAGAGTTGGAACTGAAATTACAACACCCGAACCCTGTAGGTTACACTGTAGAAGGGGAAGAGATTCAAGGCCACAAGATTGGTCAGTGGGTAAGGAAGGCCCAACAAAGGAAGCTCCTGGAGGGAATTAAGAGTGAGAAATGGCAAGGCAAATTGCTGGAGAGCAGGTGGGAGGATGACAAACTTTATAGTGATGGCTTTGAATGGTTGACAGAGTGGAGAACAGCACAATTGCTGGATTGCATGAAGTTTGCCAGCAGCTCCTTTCAACCAAACTTTACCACCAGAGGAGGATGGGAAAGAACACTAACTAGCTCAGACATAATGTGCAGAATGTGTGGGAAAACCCAACAAAGTGTGGCACATATACAGTATTTGCTGGATGCAGCTCTCTTGCCCAAACGAAATATCCTGCAAGGCATAATGCTGCACTAAAGATCATTTAATTTGAATTGTTTAGAGATCTAGACATGGTTCAGGCCATCCCCCCATGGTATCATTCCCTGACACAGCCTAAACCAATGTACAAGAACCACAGAAGAAAAGCCTACTGGGATGTGCTGCTGTACATGTATGCGAATGAAACTGAAGTGCGGACTAACCGAATCGATACAAGGATTGTGGATGAGGATACCCAGAGGGTAATAGAGAGACAGTTCCCAGAATACAATATTGAGCAGCACAACATCATCATAGATGTACTGGGAGGCTACTCAAGGGACGTGACCAGCAGTGTGAAACAACTAGTGGGTTCAAGACACGCGAAAGTGCTCAGAAGGATGCAGAAGTCAGTGCTATGTAACTACCACTAGCACATTAAACACAGCTAGAACTTTCGAGATCTTAGAAAAGTGATTTTATTATTAATTAAATTTTAAGTGAGAATGAGATGTATTTTCTTTTCTTTTTAAAGAAATCTTTATTTATTAAGTTTAATATTAAGATTAAATTTCAGTGAAAGGAACAGAATGTATTATTAGAAAATTTTTAGTGGAACACTGTGAAGGAACATTATCATTAGAACATTTTATTGGATTAAGAACTTTTTTTAATGATTGCAGAACACAGCTGCTGGTTACACCCGTGCCCAGCTGATGTAGTTAAACCTATCTAGGCACCCAGAAGTCCTGTACTGCCATAATGTCTTTATTGATTTAGGAAAATACATATCTAAATTTAAAACTGAGGATCTAGAGTACTATATTAAATACTAAATAAAAATATAAAACTAGAAAGCAAATGAGGCTAAAATGTACTATTTAAGTTCCAAGTTCATATTTAACCCTTTCAGCCCCAGCAAGTTTATCAACATCTACTCTCTCCTTATATTATCAAGATAAAATAAGTTGTTTGGTGGTGAGAATAAAGGGATTGATCACATACAATAAGCTATCCAGTACGAAAAGTGAAGTTCTCCCAAACTGTTTAAAGGGAACATATGGAAACAGTTTAGGAGAATTTAGCAACACGTCAAATGTCATGTTTGGGGCTGAGAGGGTTACATGTAAAAGCTAGTCTGTTTTTAAAAACACTTTTACATCTTTCGCTATTGATAACATGTGTAGTGGTGCTTGCTCTTCTAAGATTGTAGTTTGTGGTCTCTAACCTACATGTAGGGAGCAGTTCATATAGAGGGTGATCCAGATTATCTTTAATCTTATTAAAAAGCCTGGTGTCAATTTTTTTTAGGACTGATAGCTAGGATCTCTGTGGGTTTAGATGTACATGTATACATTGTACCTTTGCTTATAACATCTCTGTTGAAAATTCTGTACTGATTGTTGCATTAAAAGTGCAACTCACCAACTGCCTCTAGGAAGTCCATTTTGTTTGCACAAAAAATATTCAAGACTTTGTGAGTCATACGTTTACTTTATTTGAATAACAGACTGAAAAAGTCAGTGCACTAGAAAAAACAGTGCATACATGTACAGTCATGATAAACCAGGATTTCTTTTTAATGGCCTTCCTGTAGAAGCAAACCTCTAAAAACACCAGATTGCTCAAATCTAACTTCAAACAATATATGATCATCCATGACCAGGAAACAGGGGCTATCTACATGTACCTTTGATTACCTGCACTCATAATTTATGCATCTATCAATGTTAAGCCCCAGGGGGGGGGGGGGGGGCAGGCTACCCATGGGAAAATGACTTGGCAAGCTTTCCCCAGGGAAGCAATTTTGACACTTGGGTGCTGCCCCTGGGTCGGGAATTTAATTATCAGCTAAATTCATAGCAGTTTTGTTGGTTTCAGAATTCAGTGACTAACAATATCATACAGCATGCATGTACATATGCATTAATTGATCAATTTACCTATAGGTCATTCTGCTAAACTCAAACGTGTGCAGTCAGGAAAACAGCATGGATGAATGGCTCATGAAGACAGAAGTGCTCAATTAAAAGCTATGGTTAGAATTTCCAGAAGTTTAATGAAAAAATAGGGATTGGTACATGCACTTTTTTTAAAACAATTATTCTAGCAGCACTTGCCTGATGGATCATTTTATGGTTATATTCAACTTGGCACTGTATGCCACAGGTGAAATGTTTAAATACTCTGTCTACCCTTAGCTTAAGAATACACTTTTTTTGCCTCAGAAGCAAAATTTCAAATTGACTAAATTGCTATGATTAAGCAATTAGTATTCCTACTAGAGGTGCCTAAACATAGATATTCACCTTGCTACATGTATGTTTGTATTGATCACAAGTATATCCATTATCAGAACAGGTTACAGCCCAGAACAACCCGGAACACTTCAAATAAAATAAAAATTGAATTGAATTTGTAAGGGGCTCAGTTCAGTTTCATTACTCAGCTGAGTTGTATTTCTTTATATATGAGTTCTAAAGTGTTATAATTTGTAAGGGGCTCAGTTCAGTTTCATTTCTCAGCTGAGTTGTATTTCTTTATATATGAGTTCTAAAGTGTTATAATTTGTAAGGGGCTCAGTTCAGTTTCATTTCTCAGCTGAGTTGTATTTCTTTATACATGTATATGAGTTCTAAAGTGTTATAATTTGTAAGGGGCTTAGTTCAGTTTCATTACTCAGCTGAGTTGTATTTCTTTACATACAAGTTCTAAAGTGTTATAATTAGTAAGGGGCTCAGTTCGGTTTCATTACTCAGCTGAGTTGTATTTCTTTATATATAAGTTCTAAAGTGTTATAATTAGCTGAATTTCAAAATAAGACATGACTGAAATCTTAGTCTAAAACATAAGATCTTACTTGAAAAAGTTGTAAATGGAAAATCTTAGCCTAACAGGTTCTTATACATGGGTTTTTACTGTATTCAAACAGTAACAATGTACAACATATCCACTGACTTCCTTGGAGGGGAGGGGGATGTGACTGAGCCCTCCTCTCCCCCCACCCCCCCTCCTCTTTTCTAAATTTCTCCAAGTGTTTACAGTCTTTTCCAGAAACATTTTTAGCAGCTGTAAACAAGTCTCCTAATTTCTGTTTGGGGTGTTTTTTTGTAAAAAATTCAGAAAGTTATATTTCCTTCAGAAAATCAAGTGTTATTATCTGAGAAAATAGGGCAGGGGCAAAAGATCAGGGATTGGCTGATTCCCTCATCCATTTCAGCATTTGAATGCTATCTGAAAAGATAAAGAATGGTACGGTAATACTTTGGACATTTACAGCTTTTTGTTTTGAAGCAACTGGCTTCATTTGACCCTCAATTTTCTTGAATTTGTACCATTTTGGGCCTGCTGAGATAAATACCTCCCAGACTCTCCTAAGACTTTCTACTTTAGGCTCAAGTTGTTTGTTGTTTGTTTTCGGGTCTAATAAAGATTTTAATCTGATTTCTTAGATTGTCTTTAGAAGTGGAATTTTTATCGTTACAGAAATTGCAATGAAGGCTTTATACAGCTGTAGCCTACTGTAGCTGTAAGATTCTCAATTTGTAAATGTTCAACAACGGTTTACAAACGTTTCGTTTTGTTTTATTAAATTGTTGTCAAGTTTAGCTTTGGTTAGGAGGTGTTTGAGCTGTTCCGGGCTGTTACGGTGTTCCACTTTTACTACATGCCGGCAGATGATCGTTTTGTAACTTGTATCAACCAACACGTACCTTGGAATTTGGATCCTGAAGCCAAGAAAAATCGTCTTCTACATCAACTCCATGGAACCTTTGACTGCTGCTAATTTTCTTGGGGGACGGTTCGGGCGCATATCCGTTCAATCCCGCGATCACTTCACTGAGGCTGTCGAGTATGGATGAACTCGAAACACATCGTGCACATCTTTTGAAGTACCAGAAGATGGCGCGCGATTTTAAAATACCCGCTTGCATTCCTACAAAGAAGCATTGGTGTCTCTTTTAACGCTTCCTCTAAATCAACAGCAACAGTTCCTTTATCTCATTATATTCCAATGAACTACCACAAATGCAGAAAAGTTGTAGTTCAGCTGTTTTCAGATTGCTGCTACAATAAAATCGGCTGGCAGGCTGCAAGCTATTCGTTCCCAGGTTTCCTCCATCTACAGTTTCGAGTTGTTACCAGGCCCTACAGTTATCAAGCTCTCCGGCGAGAGAGAAGAAAAGTGCGAGGAGATAGAGGAGGGGGGGGAGGGAATGATAGTTTACTGTTGATTAAAAGATTACCTCTCCCAAAATAGAAAGGTCCTATTTAAAAACTAAAAAGACATTCTTTAAAATTCCCTTGCACAGTCATGGACGTCGTTCAGCAATCTTTTGTTTTGCTAATTCCATTTTTTAATCGTGCACATCTAGCTCACTTCTGTCTTCAGGAGCCATTCATCCATATACCTATACCTTTCTAACTAACTGCATTGTAACTGTTAGTTTGAAGGATAGTTGGTGATAAAATATTTTAATTCTTTTCCAGTTAGGGTGGTCTTTGTGGGCCAATAATCTACCTCCCCCCCTCCCCCTCCTCCTCCCACCACACATACAACACACACACACACACACACACACACACACACACACACACACACGCACACCTTCATGCATCGTACTTGCGTAGCGTACCTGAGTAGGTAAGCGTTAAGAGGTTTGTTCTCTTAGTACTAATAAAAATGTTTATACTCTGAGGTGTTAAATTAACCAAACCGTTTTCATTTTTGAACGGTCGTGGATTCGAGTCCCACTGGGGCCAGAGACTGGGTAGGGCCCATTCCCTTTCTGGGGTTATTACTTGGGATATTTCATGGAGGGTGAAGAAGAATAATGAAATAAGAATAACGGAAATCTTGTAGTTGGAATAATGGAATAATGCCCCTATAGGGGGGGAATAATGGAATAATGCCGTATAGGCAGGAATAATTTTTTTTTTAATTCGTACGGAATGATAATTTTTTTTACTGGAATAATGGAGTAACAAAAATTTTGGAGCAGGAATAATGGAATAATGAACAACCCATTATTCCTCTCCAAACCTCGATCGAATTTCACTGAGTACAGTGCTTCAACTTACCACATTTAAACCATATATATCGTGCTATGGGTAGTTTTTTTGGCGGCGCAGTGGTCGAGTGTTTAGCGTGTCTGACTCGCCCTGAAGGTCGTGAGTTCGAACCCCGGCCTGACCACTGTGCTGTGTCCTTGAGCAAGGCACTTTACTCGACTTGTTCCAATCGACTCAGCTGTATAAATGAGTACCAGCTTCTGCTGGGGGCTAACCTGCGATGGATTAATGTCCTGTCCACGGGGAGTCACAGACTCTCATCCGCTTAACACTACAGAAACTGGAGAAAATTTACTTTTAGATTCTCAGGCTCGAAATGTTTGCTACGACCCCTGCGGCCGTTTTCCTCTGCCAGTTTATAGGAAGTTAATAATGAATAATTCACAAGGTGATTAAAATGCCATTTTGAACCTTTTTGACAGGTTCAGGCTGTAAGTGGCAACATCCAAAATCAATAATTGTTGATAAAATTAGAACAATATAAAATGAAAAAGAAGGAAATGATAAGTCCGTTTGCACATTTTAAGTAAACTGGAAGTTTCTGACAAATTTTAGGTCAATCATAAATATGAAATTGGAAAAGTTATTTCTTTGCCCGAAGTTCCTGCACTGAACTCAATGCTCTAGAATTAATCATTCGGTCACCGACGTCATTTGACTGGCCAAACAGCCAGGTTTGCCACAAGTGAAGTTATTCAGTGAGTGTCAGCCGTGAACAGAAACAGATAACAGTCCGATCCCCTGCCAACAGGTGAGTAAATTTGAAGGGAGAAACTGCAGCAAAAAACGTAGTTTAACTGGAATAATGGATATAGAAGCAACACACGCCTGTATCATTATCACGCACCTATTTTACTGTTCATTATGCATGGAGTCATAAAATCATGCTGCTTTAAAAATACTGTGCTGGAAAACCTGGCCCATATACAAGCTAATTGTAGACGATCATACTTGCATATACCTAACAACAGAAGAGAAGCAAAGTCGAAAGCTTTTTTCGCTCGCGATTAAAGAATAATGAATACCTAACGCATTTGGAAAGAAATACCTCGAAGACATGAGTTGCGTGATGGCAGATTTTTACTGTACCACACCTAATCGTGTAGCTGCCGTGTTCTTCAAACATAACTTGCTTTTTCTTGGAATAGACAAGAGTGTTTTTTTTCACCTGACTGTTGTTTCAAGGTATTTGCAGTTAGGTTACAACATAAATAGTTTACTCCATGAACATGGGCATTTTACTAATAATGTCTATAGTCCAAACGACTGAATTTAAATAGCCGTCATATATATCAAATTGACAATTTCTGCACCTGTCAACTGAGGTTTCAGTGTTAATAAAACATCGTGATCAGTTTTGCTTGCTATGGCCGTTAGTAGTTCCTTTTCACCAACGTGTAGTTTTAATTACCATCTGAAAAATCATTAATTGACGATCAGAATGAAAAATAAACTCAAATTTACTTTTTTCACACCGAACATATCATCACGCTGTGTTTTCAATATATTTGCCAATGATTGTTGGTCAGTCTCGAGTTATAATATCTCACTTTTAGAACGGATTGTCAAGTGCCGCACAATGTCAACTGGAAAACAGTCAACTGGCGCTACCGCTTTTGGTTGACGAAAACTTTATTGTTAGTTTCTGTCGGACACGCTAAACTCATAATGTATAACTGTGAACACATCAAACTCACTTAGTTTCAGTAAAGTGAACTACATTTTATTCTTTTTAATATAATCGAGCAATTTACCATTTCAGGCAAGTTTCTATAGAGATGAGAAACAATTAAAAGATCCAATGAAAGTCGTGGAGGAAGGTCACCATATTTATTCAAATGCAGTCACCATAGTTTGCTAAACAAAATAGCTAGAAGGGGAAAATATTACCATGGCGGATAATTTCGCGCAGCCTGGAAATGAGAGTTCGCTTTACTGCTAAACAAGCAGGTCAAGACATCTGTATTGAGTGACCAACGAACGGAAATATTAAGCTCTTTGAAATTAGGGGAAAAAATAGACGGCAGATGGATGCGGCTGAAGTCCGTCAGCTCCTGTTGAAAACGGGCGAATCGTCACGACTCAGAGTAAGTGGCCGAAGTTTAGTATGTTTTTAGAAAAACAAGTTGAAGTATTTTAATATTTAATATGAGTCTTTCCTTCAAACAAAGAGGCGAGAGTGTGAATTGTTGGCCAGCTGTCCTGCAAACGGAGAGTAAAAATACTGTGAAAAACTTTGGAACCTTTTAAGATTTTGAAGTCAGTGCAAAAGTCTGTCTAAATGACTAAGTTCTTTTTTCTTTTGTTGAGTTGAAAAGTTCAGAGCTCATTCGGTCTTTCAAGACTCAGTGAGAAATTTCCGGTAAATATTCAGTTTTGAAATTCGTCCTCATTCGTCAAAACGCCGCAAGCCAAAATAGCAAACACGCGTTTGTCTAAGTTATGAATAGTCACGAATCAACAAACAGATCCGGTGATATTTTATTTATCACGGCAGTGCAGAGTTTTATCCAACCACGGGGCAACCACAAGAAGATATCCCAAGGTCTTGCTAGCTGTGAGCAAAACTTTTTCTTACTATTCGGGCAATAAGTGTTTTATTCGGTTTCGCAAATAACCATGCCGTGCGCCATCTTGGAGTTTAAACGAAGAAGCTGTATAAATTATAACGATTGTTTGAGCAGTAATACAGATTAAACAATAAAACGGTACAATACTGCATTCCATTTTGATGCTCCAACAACTGTGACGCATGTCCAGAGAAATTTATTTTTGTATCACATATCACATTTGTGACATCTTCAACCGACTTACTCGTCTTTCTTTGTTCGTTTTAACGCTTTGTTTACATTCATACATTAGTATTAAAGCGTTTTAATTGGTATTATCCAGATATTGCTTAAGAAGCCCGAATCTAGAGTCATGTACCATCTGGATAAAGAAAAATACTGACAAAAAAGAGTTTTGAAGATATACCCCAACAAGCCCGAGAACGTATTTTCACCAAACTCTAATATTTACCATATCACATTTTAGATGTTCATAAGTCTAGTCCGATCAAAGCGTCGCTGAGAAAATGTTCTCCAGCTTCACCTCTTCCCCCATTTCAAAGTAGCTGTGGATTCCCATTATTCATTAGCAACCCGAAAAATCAAACTTAAAGAAACTATATTCTCGGTAATATCATATTTTGAAGTACTTAGAACCCAGATCTCCTTCGCTTCTTCAGTTCTAAACTGGCGGAAAAAATAAACTATCTGAGAAAAATAATTTATACTCTGGTAGAGTCTCCTATTAAAAGTAGTAATATCTGATTTACTCGAGCTTCGTCTCGATGAAATTAACTGGGCAGTTAATTGCAAGAGTTCTGTCGAAAGGATGAGTGTCTTCATGGAAAACAAGCGTAAAATGAAGTGGGCATCATGCAAACGGGTACAGAACACGATTTAAAGCGCATGATTCTGCCCGCAAAATATTGTGAGCTTTCGATGATCCTTCAAAATTCTTAAAAATATTCGTGCGGCGCACAATACGACACGAATTCGTGATTGCCTGTGTAACGCCATTTTACATTGCGAAAGAAACTGAACTGTGAACAGCTCCGAAAAAAGGACAAAATAACAATTAAAAATAATATATACACATTGTAAGACCGTGTTTTGAATGTCTTGCAGTATTCTTTGACGTTTCCTGAGAGTTGTTAGTGAATGAATATATAAAGGAATGACTTGTCACTCAAATCCACTGGATAACTTATTCACTTTTTAAACGGCCGAGTTTGACAATAGTTACCATGGTTACAGTCACGATGCAAATACACTTCAAACAGGCTTAAGTTTTAGTTCAAATTAACTGATTCACTTATATGTCTCTTTTTTCTGGGAAATAGTATTTTTCTTGTTCAAGCTGGATATTCTTACTTTTTTCCGATTTTAGACTGAAAATATAATAGTGAATTTTCTTAGGTTACAAAGTTTAGTATTTTCAGTCCGTTAAAACGGATAAGACCAGGAACTGAAGTATTGAATAAAATTACATTGTAACAGTATCGTATTATATTGCACACGAATCGCAGTTGCTGATGTGGATTAATGTATAGGACTAGTTTTTATAATTTTGTAAGTGACAGCAGGTTTTGGTAAGAATAAGGAAATAATTAACTCTGCTTTCTAAAGGTAAAGTTAAAGTTCATTTTTTAAAAAAACGTGACTTTATTGCATTTTATTTTCAACTCGCAAAAATACATTCTTAACAAAATCTCAACGTTGGGTATATTCTCAACCTATTCTTATAAAATTTTGCTGATTTCAGCCTAGCTATTCTTAGAAAAATATTCTTATAAAAAGGAGTATATCACATCTACAAAAAATGGTTTTTTATGCATATAGGCGAAAGCTTAATGCACCTATCAATGTGAAGCCGGAGGGGGAGGGGAGGAGAGGCCGGGCATATGCGGGGCATTTGACTGCAAGTCCTTGCCCGTTGTGGGGAAATTTGATCGTGTTTGTTGGCCCCAGGTCGGGACATTTGAATATTAGTTGTCGGGTCATGCCCCAGATCGAGACATTTGAGGGAATTACCAGCGTTGTTTTTCCCACGTCGCAGTAACTTATGACAGTATTTTTGACATATATCAGCGGCCACGTTGTGCCTGAATGTAGTTATGGCTTTATCATTGAAGACTCTCTTTCATGTAGCGAGTTGCTCTTTGACCTCGTGGTCAAGCGGATGCGGCGTTAAACAACCGATCGTTTCTTGTTCATGTTTGTTCTTGTTGGCGAGCAAATGTTGCTTATTTGTACAGTAATCACGGAAACGTCAGGTGTATTATATACTTATAGACTTAACTCAGATGTGTAGGAATTAATTTCTGAATTTCGAAGGAATGATTTCGATGAATTTGATATGGCGTGTTTATCACCACAGGCCACACAGACTTCCCTAGTTCAAGATGAGATTGAGTCAGGCGACAAGTAGAACAAGATTGGTAGTCAGAAAATGAACAAATTGAATTGAAAAAACTTTAGTTTTGTGACTGCTTTTCAATGTTCTGTTGCTGGTATTAAACCATTCATTTACTAGAACACTCAGGAAATGTACTGTGGACATAGGTGTTTCATTTAACATTGGGCCCCTCATATGGGACATTTGATCATGATGGCTTCTAGGAGGAGGGGAAATTAGCACTCTTTGACCACTTTCAAGTGCCCTGGGGTGGGGCATTTGAACAAAAATTCTTTTCTGAGTTCAAATGCTCTGCATATGTCCGGTCTCCTCCCCCCTCCCCTCCGGCTTAACATTGATAGGTGCATAAGATCACACAGTATCAACTTTGGCCGAGCAAAGTCAGCATTCTAAAGTTATGAAAAACAATACAACTGCTCTGGTTTAAAAACAGAACTTATTAAGTCTTAGATTTATCTCAAATTTATCTCCCCGTTTGTATGGAGAAAAGTTGTCCCGGGTAGAAGGGTCACTCGCCTAGCCGAGTCAACTTTAGCGAGCGTTTATATGACAAAAAAGTTGCCCCGCGCATGCTCTATGTATCTACACTTGGCTGAGTTGACCCGGGTGGGCGAGCCAAAGTGTTTACATGGGGAAAAGTTGTCCCGGGAAGAAGGGTGACTCTACCTTGGAAATCGAGTGACCCGGCTAAACGGGTCACCCTTCTAGCCGAGCCAAGTCTGTGTTTCTCGTGTAAACGGTTCAATGCGTTTTGTTATGAAATGTAAGAAAAGTTGGCTCGCCCAGGGTAGCTCCGGTAGGCGGGTGGCACTTCTTCCCGGGACAACTTTTCTCCATGTAAACGGGGCCTTAGGTAAGAGACTCAGTGTTCTTATAAAGTTTTTTATTATGAAATGTTTGATCCCATTCACGTAAGTGCTCCCTTCACTGATTATGTATCGCAACGCGGGGAAGCGATCTCAGAAGATTCTGCTATCTTACTGCCGGCATGAAATACAAGTACTCTGTCATCCTCATGAAGTAAGCGGAATGTTTTTGTTTTCCTCAATAATTAACGACCTAGAACCCAGAAACAACTACATGTATATAAAGAATAAATACTGCTTTAAAACATTCACTCAAAAGAACTGCCATCTTCTTTTACTTCATTCAGTTCTCCTCTTGTACTGCTTGAAGCCATCGAAACCTGAGCGCAAAAAATTTATAAAAGTAAAGTAAAAATATCTATTAAATTAAAGCGACAAAAGTAACAAAAGAGAAATACTTTTGGTTGCTACGTTTTCTAATTTCTAAAATTTTCTAAACTTAGTGTACTACTCACTACTATTTATAACTAAACTTAATCGTCACTTCGATACACGGTATTGTCAACAGGTTATTTTTGTGTCATTTGTAGTTAACATTTTGAGACACATAACACTTTTCGGCTCAAGGACAATTTAAACCAGGTTAACCTGATACGAATTCTCTATTAGAAAAACGTTTATATATATATATATATATTCCGTGAATAAATGAGGGACGGACGACTTGCAACTCCTTGAATCCCTTTATTACAAATATTTCGGTCTAGTCGGACGTCGACCTTCAGCAGTGTAGTGAATGGTAAAAGTTTACAGCATTCTGGCGGCAATGAACACTTTCTAAAATTACATGGATTTATATGTT
>JANRMR010068762.1:0-14004 GCA_025434825.1 Bergia sp. 'catenularis' | reverse complement strand
CGGCAACAAAAACCCCTCCGCCTGAGAGAGTCCGATCTTTCCTGAATACTTCATAGTTGGATGGGAAGACCGACAGAGTCGGGACAGATGAGTCGATCTTAGACTCACAGCCGATTATAATGTCGGGCTGGTGAAGGTCGACTACAGCGTGAAAGTCGGCTTTTTTTGACGCGCTTTTGATGCCATTACAATTAAGAGATAAGACCTTTAATTTTCTTCTCTTAAGGCGTGCCGGTCGGCCGTGTGTAGATACCCTAGGACTTGATGTAAGGAGGGGTGACCCAACTTCGCTGGGGTTAAGACTATCGGCTAACGATGAAAAGCTGTTATCGTCCTCCACATCTGAGCTTTGCAGCAAGAGTGTAGTAGAAAAGTTTGGGAAAGCACACAAGTTGCAGATCCAAACAAGTTTGGAGTTGTTACAGTGATCGGCGTATGATTCTATGGATAGGGCGATACAGTTCACATGAAACCAGACGAGGCAATCTTCACATTCGATCGCTCTTTGATTACACTTGACGGGTTTGCAGCATATCCCACACGGCAGTTTAACGGGGCCGGGATTTAATAGTGAACAGTCGCTTGCGATAACAAAAAGCAGGTGTGTTAATCGATGCGAGGAGTCCAAGTTTAGGTTCGGTAATAGTTTAACGTGACGCAAGTGACGTGACGAGTGAAATGCAAATAGGTACGTCAATTTTGGTTGAGTGATTTCTAATGAGGCAGCTTTGAACTTGAATATATTATACGGTCTTGAATCCAACGGGGAAACCGAATATTTCTTGGTCTCAGGAAGACTTCTGAACACTGCTAAAGATACAATTAGCAGGATCAAGGACGCTTTGAAGACCATGTCCACGTTTGGCTGCACAATTTATGAATTCGAAGCAGTAATCTCGGAGAAGAGAAGTCGCCCAACTCACTCAGGCAGATCCGACGAAATGCTGATAAACGGTGATAATTTCAATACCAAAAAAAATATCCGAATTAAGAATTAGAATATAATTACGTGAATTTTTGTCTTTTTTTTGGTAATATGTAAAAGTTATTTTCAATATTCATTTGGCTTTTCTCCAGCATACACTGTAGCACCATAACAGCTTCACTATGGGCAATGTGTCATTCGCAGCAACTCACTGAGTGAGGTACTTATAGTATTCATATTATTTGATGCTGCACAATCATACATGTACATGTAGCTTGTGATGTCAATGCAAGTGCATGTAACTTTTATTGTCCTCATGATCCAATATAATGCAAAACAAAGAAAATCAAAATAAGCAGATTTTGAGATCTTAAGCAGTGTACATATGTAAATTAAGAAGTGTTGTATGTTTAACAACAAAAAAATAGTTGTTCAACTATGTAAGTGAATGAGATTCTTCACTCAAAGTGGCAGCATCTACAGAATTACAGGTATGGCCAACTTTGCACAGATGGTGTTAAAATTAAGTTCATGATCAACATTTCTTATTTTGCAATATAAACCATCAGCTGTTTGCTCTGACTTCTAATCAAGCGTATTTGATACAGCTTTACTCAAATTTTGTTCTTGTCATTCTTGAAATCATTCCTTATTTATCATTTGTAATTGAAATTCCTTTCATACTTTTTGCATCGACCTGTAGACAAGAGCATGTTTCACCACTCAAAAATCTTTCATTGCTTTAAATTTCCTAATAGATCAATAATTCAGGAAATTTCCCGATAGACTATATTAGAAGGGGATCAGCAGAGGGCTAGGATGGAGAACAGGGCCTGTGGAGGGTTTCCAAAAGTGGGGGGGGCTAATGTTGGTGGAGGAAGAAGGAATTCTAGGGGGGTCTGGGGGTATATGCTATAAAATTTTACAAGTAATAATATATTTCCTTTTCAATTTAATACTCAAACAAAGAAAGTTTTTCATGTACACATGTAGCAATCCTACCATACACATTGTACATAAAGCTGACAATCGACAGTTTCTACTGTGTTTCAAATCAATCAAGAATTACCTTGATATGGAGCAACATCCTTTGGTGAGTTTGAGGACTGCTCAAGTTTATCCACTCTCTGTTCCAGTTTTTCAATTCTTCGATCATGCATTGTTTGTTGGCTTCCAACATCTTCCACTTGGACTTTTACTTCTCTAATACCAGAAGTGGTGCGTACCTGCTCATCAGTGACAAATTCAAATTGAGATTGGATGTTCCTGAATGTCTCTTCTACATGGTGTTTTACTTCTGTAACACTAGAAGGGGAGCATTTAGTGCCACCTTTGGTCTGCTGGACTACTCCAGTGACCTCCTGCAAAGTGATTGCTTCCCAATTTTCAACCACATCTGACTGTAGACCATCTGGTGCAAGTGGTTCTATCCGTAACTTAGCAATAGCCTTTCTAGCATCCTCTGCTTTTGCTTCATCTACTTCCTTAACAAGTTTTATCAGAATACTGCTTATCTCGGACCATAACTCACTGAACCTTGCATCTTCAATTTCCATATCAGTGATATGTGCATAAACTCTATTGCGAAGATCCCTTAATCTTGTAAGATCAGATGAAACATCTGTCTTTAAGCTTGCAAGGTTACAGAAAGTTGTACATGTAAGTAGTTTGTACAATATTGGTATGTCCAAATCAGCAGATCTACAACAACCTTCAAATGCAGGATACATTATTTCCCATTGTTCCCTTAAAAACTGTGAACGAAATTTGTTATTTTTCTTCTCTTCTTCCAAAATGGAAGGAAGTGTGACTGGTGGGCATAAATAATCAAACAGTTGCCTCATCGCCAAAGTTCCTCCTTTGATTAAAAGTCTGGATATGCGCTGGAAATTTGTTTTTCTAGGAGATGACCCAAGTGCTTCTGAAAAGTCATCTTCAGTTTCTTCTTTGGATAATGACATCTTACAACTTCTTACATGTGTAACTGCTAAAAAATTTTTAAAAATGGCCAGAGTTTAATAATTGTAATGATATTTTGAAGCAAATACTGTAAATAGTAAGTACAACATTACTGATTACTTATGTTTTGCACAATCAGTTTTGTAACATATGTACATACATGTACTTATTAATGTCAGAAAAACTAGAAATGTTTGCCACATCACATGTATGTGCAAATAATACTACACAGTCATTGAGTATAGCATTTACATGTAATTAAAAGCAATTTTTATGATCAAGAACACTTTCAATGATTTGATGCTTCAAGCTTAGCCAATGAAACACATATTGTTTTTGAACATTTCTATATATGGTAGTAAATAAAAATTCTTAAAAATACCCCAGTATTTAATTTTAAATTAAAAACCTTTAATATTTATAATGTATCCAATCTATCTATCCAATTTATCTACAGTATCTACACTGTATAATTTGTTATGTTATCTGCATGTATCATTCTATATACAGTAGTATCTATCTTTCTATCTATCTAGAAGTGTCTACACGTATATATTTGGTATAAATTTCTTGTGTACAGTGTTGCAAATTCCTCAACCTGAATGGTTCTGTCTCTGTTTTATTTTTGTTGATACACAACATGCAATAATGCATCAATGCATTTTGATGTAATGATTTAAAATTTGTCATACTTCTAGTGATCTATACATGTAATTTGGTGTAAATTGGTTGAAATGAAAACATTTATGACATTTTTCCAAAAATGCCAAGGTAAATTAATTTATACTAAAACAGTTAAAACAGTCACTATAATTGTGTTCTAGCCTGCACTGCAGACACTCTATACAATGTACCTCACCACCAATCGATGAGAGAGGGCCGGCTGCAACACAGGCTACTGTATTATTACAGTATACATGTATATGGTGATAGTCTATTTGGCTTCACCTCACTGATCTACTCTTGCCCTCAAAGAAAACTCTAGCTTGGCATGTTCTGATTAACAATTAGAACATTAGCTATACATGTATAGTTTTCTATGAGTACAGTAACTGAATCACAATAATTTGGAAGTTGAGTAAAATATGGAGCCAATCACTCATATGCAACTCTTGTGCTTGCTTAATAATTTTATTGAATCAAGCAAGCACAAGAGGTGCATAGGAGTGATTGGCTCCATGTTTTACTCAACTTCCAAATTATTGTGATTCACTTGAAGAGCTCAGTGAAAAAATGGCCTAAGTGACAATTTGGGGCCTAAACATAAAAATTTGAAATTATCAAATTTTTTGGCACCAAACATTTTCTACTCATAACAAGTTATTATGTCCCCTGATATTTTTTCCCACAAAAACATGCTTCAAAGCATATTTGGTGCAGTTACATGTATATTTTCTGCTGAATTTGCTTGTTTGCTTTTGCTGCTGAATTTGTTTGTTAAACTTTAATTTTCACTGTGTTGGTTCCTTTTGTGGGAGATCTACATGTAAAACACAGAGTTAATTTTGTGACAGCTGTGATGAGGAAAGTCATTTGTCATAGACAGAGTGAAACTTTATTAAACAATTGCCTTCGTTTAAAGCGCAGGATAAGAGGTATGGGTATATTGCATAACATCGGATAATATCAAAACATTTTCAAGAGCTATAATATTTCATCTTATTTACCATATAACAGACTCGCCGAGCATGCAATTTTGCATTGTTTGAATAATGAACAATTTATTTTGACTAAGCTGAATAAACTTGTGAGACTTTTGCAAATCCTAAAATTAATATTATTGTCTTCTATTTTTTGCCCTTTGAGAGTGTGTGTGATAACATGAAGTCTTGTGATCCCAGAACTCGTAGATGCTTAAAGAACCAAGTGTTTACAATTAATTTTAGATGAAAAACTCCCATCAGTTGGTCGCTGTTGGTGGGAGACTCAGATATAGAGGAATCACTCAAAGGGCAGAGCTCTCATGGGATTTGACGGCAGATTTGAAAGTCTTGCAGCATTTAGTCTTCAACGGTGCTGGAATTGTTTCAAACAGTCAATCCCCATTTGGACTTTTTTTGTGGAAAAGTTTGAGATACGGGAACCCCTTGTCAAATTTTTTTCTGGGGCCCATTGTGGCAAGCTGTGTGACTTTGTTATTATCATGTACTCAATATTATGTTCTATTCGATTGTTTATCCATCCATTCCAGTCATTGTATTGCACACCTGTCTGAACACACACATGTCAGTCAGGCTTCATGAACCTAGCTAGACAGCGCTATGCAGCAGGGAGGAGGGGGGCACAAAATGAAAGTGCACCAAATACACTTTGAAGCATGTTTTCACGGGAAATAATATCAGGGAATATTTGTATATGAGTAGAAGAGATGATTGGTGCTAAAAATTTTGATAATTTCGAATTTTTACTTTTTGGCCCCAAATCATCACTTAGGCTGTTTGTGCACCGAGCTCTTCAATTATTCCCAGGTCAGTTTGGGTCCTCAGCAGTAGCCCCCAAAGCAGGCGCTCCAATTTGTCTTTTTTATCGAGCTGGGCTGCAAACGTGACTTTACTGTGCTAGTTGTAGTTATGGGAGAATGGAACAAGGAGGAGAATGAGCACCTGCTGTTAAGGGGGCCCTTCTGTGATGCTCGAGTAACGCTCTGTAGCCAGAATACATGATATTCCTATTGGTCAGTTTAAATTTAGTTGTCATCACTCATCTCAGGTTGTTCATCACTGTGTCCCATTGGGAGTCAAAAACAGGAAATTTATATTTGCTTTGATAAACACTCGATGCTATCTGACACAGTGTTCATCAAGAACTAATATTTCTAAGAAACTAAGGAAAACCATCAAAGCATTTTATAAGTTGGAAAATTACTTTATGTATTCTGTGTTAAGATCAATTCACATTTTGTTGATAATTAAGAATACGGCAAGACTTCTTGTGAACAGCAGATCAAACACCAGCATGTCGTTGCTCTTTCATTTGGAAGCTGCCATTTTTTTCGGAGTAAAAACAGATTACTAGTTTCATTTATTCTACCCACATTTATAACTTTTAATTGGCAGTACTGTTTCCCTGTGCTGTAATCAGAATGTAAGAATGAGATCAAGTGCGAATGAAATTTTAAATGCATGCAGACGAACTTGACTGTTTGATGTTTACATTCAGGGTAAATTTACGTTGTGACTCTACTTATTTGAATGACAAGTTTGAATTTTGAATTTCGTCAAAACTTAGTTTTAAAATCAAATTACTCACACGCTCCTGCTAACTCAGTGCTTCAAAATCCAGATGAAATAAATTGAATGAAGAACGGCATTTCAAATTTACAAAAGCCATCAATGTCTACGGTACTTTGCATGGAAGCCATCCAATTTTCTTTGATAGATTTGCCGTATATTTTGAATCGGCATCGCTGACTGCCCATATATATCGTGCAATGTTTTGATTTTTCAAATATGACTGCTCCACGTACAACCTTTCCCTTTCTGACACATGTCAATATGTCAAAAGCTCTTGTTTGATTGTCCATCAATTTCAAAGGGGTGGGCATTGATTTATCATGGTCTTAATGGCAGGTACTCTTTCTGCTCGCCACTCACTTCACTCATGCCTTGTTCTCGCTTCACACTGAGAAAGACTTTTTCCCTGTGCACAAAAAAGCCAAAATAGTGCCCGATATGCAGGCTACCTCAGAAGTAGATATTTACATTGCTGCTTCGCAGCTTGTCAAATATCCCCTGCTAGTCACTTTGACTTCAGGGGATATCAATATTCAAAAAGTAATGTTAAGGGGTGTAAACTACTTTAACACTAACTACATGTAGCCTAACCCTGTCAAGTCACTATGGCAATAATAATTGCAATGGGAGTACAAAGATTGATATGATTAAATGGTTATGTCACCAGCTATCAACAATTAAATTACAACAATCTGAAATGACAAATGGGTATGTTTTTCATAATTACGTTTAGTGGCACAGCCCCGGTCTTAGGACCATGGACAAACCATGGTTGACCATTGTCAAAACATGGTTTGACCATGGTTTCAGAACATGGTTGACCATGGTTTGACCATGATATGACCATGTTTTGATCATGGTCAACCATGAACGTTAAATTGCACTATTGCCGACCACGGTTAACCATGGTCACCAAAAGTTGGTTCTTGTCATATAATAACATGGTCAGGACATGGTGAACCATGGTTTTTTTACCATGTCTAAACATGTTTAAACATGGTGAAATTTAAATTAAAATGAGAAAAACCTTGCAGTGGTACAGCATATATTGCTTTTAAATACCATATGTTATATATAAACCAAAAACTAAACATTAATTTCACCATGTTAAGAAAATCTGACCAAATTTTACTTTATGAAACCATGGTCTTTCATGGTGTATCATGTTTTCATCTCAGTAAGAAACAAACAAAACCACAGTTAACCATGTTATTTCATGGTAAGAATGGGCGAGTCTAACCATGAAATACAATGTACCATGGTTAATCATGTTGGTGTGGACAATTTACTAAAATAATATTATTTCATAATGACCATGCTCACTTCAGAAGAACATTTATTTAATATGCATGCTAGAGATTTTTAATGCCACAAAACTAATACAGTAAATTGTTTTTAAAAAAATAACAATTTATTGATACAATCAAGCTCTTAAAACCATGGTTAACCATGTTATTTCATGGTAAGAATGGGTGAGTCTAACCATGAAATACCATGGTTAACCATGTTGGTGTGGACAATTTACTAAAAAATATTTCATGACATGATGCTCACTGGAGAAGGACATTTATTTAATATACATGCTAGAGATTTTTGATGCCACAAAACTTAACACAGTAAATTGTTCTAAAAAATAACAATTTATTGATACAATCAAGCTCTTAAAAACATTCTACATTCATATTAACTCAGTTTTCCAGAAATTCAGAATATTTTGTCTCAAAGGAACAGTCGCTATTTAGAAGGTTTGAAAACAAAAAATTGTGACTGGGAAGTACAGTATAATTTATTTTGTAGCAGCTTAACCTAAACTTCAGTTTATAATTTCCAGTTTCATAATATCCAGCTGAGAAATGACTGAACCAAGGGAATGATGAAATGAAATGTAAAATAACATGAAATCACACAACTACATGTATGTATAAATGCCGACTAACAGAACATTACTTCTGTTAATTCACATGGCCAGAGGTGTGTAATTTTATGAATAAATTTTGATAGAATTGAGGGTTAAGAACAATCCATGCACTCCCACACACTTGCTCTAAAAATGACCAGTCCCTCAAACATACTGTGTTAAATGAAACCTAATTCTTATTTGATTTTAAACAGAAAGCTCCCTAGATATTTTCTTCTGAACAGCATGTATTTTTAAAGTGATGTTTGAGATGGTAGCTATAGCTGGACCATGCACTTCAAGTGCAATGGTCTTAATAAGTTCAAGCTTATTATTCTCAAACTTTGGCTTTGCCTCAGTTTTTGAGTTGGCTCCCTTTCCAGACACTGAATGGCTAACTATTTCTTGTTTTGTAAACAATTTGTTTATCAGAACAGAAATACTGTTGAACAAGGTCGTCGAGTTAATTGAAGCTGCTGTTGACTCAATAATTTATGTCTTTAAAGAAATTATGAGACTAAAGGACTTGATAGACTCTCAGACCTTGGTCAAACATGGTTGACATTACAGTCATTTTTATTTTGAATTGTAATGACAATGGCCATGGTCAACCTTGTTTGACCATGGTCTTGGGGGTAATTTAAAGATTTCATTTAGTTAAATGTCACTGTCACCTGTTATGTTGATAAAAATTTTAACCAATAAAAATATTTTATCAGTAAAATAATGAAAAGCAACTTAATAGGAAAATAATATTTTTTAGGGGCAGTTTCTTTTTAATTCAAATTACCAAATTTTTTTTAAAATGTTTTTGTTCTTGAGACATTCAGACCATGGTCAGACGTGGTTGGCCATGGTCATGTATATGGTGTTGCAATTAAGTTAATTGAATTAACCAAAATCTCATCTGCACCCAATACTGACTAGTTTTTACCAATGTTCAACCTCATTTGCCTTTTAAATTCCAAGCTGTAGTTTCTTCAGTTCTTGAACTTCAGATTTCGGGCCATGGTCGACTGTGTACCATGGTCACACCTCTTCAAAAGACCATGGTCAGCTACCATTGTCATATCATTGTTAACCATGGTTGAACATGGTTGACAGTGAAAAACCATGGTACCATGATCAACCCAAGACTGGGGAGAACAGTGAAAACTACAATAGCTAGGTGGGAGCCAACTGAACATGATTTTCTGATGTCATCAAAAGATGGTGGACATAAATTTATGATATCACATGACTGATGACTGACTTAATTATTGTCAAAAAAGGTTATCATATTCTGATTAGTGTATCTGATTGTGCAAGTGCCAGTGCTTGTGAAAGCCCTCATCCGAAAGTCTTGCACAGGCCTGTTTTGCATAAATTAAAAGAAAGTGTAATTGAAAGTTCCCAGATGGCAGTTAATATGCAATAACTATGGATACTCACAGCTTTTACAATAGAACCCCAATAACTCGAACTCTGAAGGGGAACAAAAAATAGTTTGAGTTATTGGGGTCAGTTGAAATGTTAAATAATCCTGTTACATTATTAAATGCAGATAATGTAGTACTCTGTTAAACTTCACATTATTCTGCAAACAAAACATCTCAAAGATTGCCTTTCTCCGATACACGAGTTTCTCTTCTCTGTTTGTGTAATCATTTTATACCAGTCTGCAACATATGATCAAATGTAATCAAATGTACTCTAGAACAGTGAGAAAAAAAGTGGGACTCACAGATTAGACTGATTAATATACAGTAGCATTTGTAGCAGCCCCAGAAAAAGGGTGCCCCCGGGAGTGAATGATTGCTAAATGAAGGCAGTTCTGTTATGTGTTAACTGTCAAAAGTGACCAGATTTAGTACTTACACATTGTGCATATTGCACCTACTAATAAATATCAAGTTATTTCACAACCGGCAACTCAAACACTTTTTACAGACGTTATATTGGTAATCTGAACAACATTACAGGAACCAAGTTCAAGTTATAAGGGTAAATTTAGACCAAGGGAAAATAAATTTAGTCTGAGTTAGCGGGAAGTTTGAGTTAACCAAGTTCAAGTTATCTGATAGTAAATGAGTGAAAAAATAGGGTCAAATCCAAGGAAAATTGAATTTAGTTCAAGTTAGTGGGGACTTCGAGTTATTGAGTTCTACTGTAATTTTGTTTTAAAAAGAAACCTATTGCACCAGTGTGTACTGAAATTACATGTACAATATGTAGCTTACAATTTGTTCTGTTTAGGACAATTCTACATGTATGCACTAAAATTCATAAACAATCAACTTCCTCTTTCTCACAAGTAGTTACAGTAATTCTAAGGGGAATATTGAGCGAATGGCCATCTCATAAAGGATATACTGTAACTATCATATAAAATGTTACTGAGCATCTACTGTAGTTCTTACAACATGTTTTTTTTGCTTTTGTCCTCCTAAAGACAGTGCACATTCTTTGAAGCCCTTGATTAAATTACAGTCCACACTTTTAATATTTACACCACAGGTTTAAAAATAACTTCAATCTGATTGATTTATAATGGTAATTGAACTGAGTGGAGTGCAATTTGGTCTGAAATCATACGCGTGATTTCAAAATCGAACAAGTGTGCAGCGCGAGTTCGATTTGAAGTCACAAGTATGGTTTCAGACAAAATTTTCAATTACCAATTAATTATATCCGTTTTGAAATCAAACTAAGTTATTTAAATCTCACCAATTTTTGTGTAGTTTGCAGTAACTACATGTCAAAAATGACACACGTTGTGCATACTGATTATGTTGTGTGTAGCCTGACATACATCAAGTTTATATTTGTCTCAAAAAATGTCGTGGCTTTGTGTCATAAACAAATGAGAGCATTAAGTTTCTTCGGGATATTTTGCATAAATATCAGTCGTAACACATTCAAAACTCTCTAACTAACCGTTTAGTACCATGGTCAGGTAAAATACACTGTATTAATGCACTGCATTAGCTCAGCATCACTGATTTTTTCGTACATCTGTGTTTGAAGCACTTAGTCATTTGCTTTGGACATCTTTTTCAATTATTAACAAACCCACCTGTCATCCTGTCGGCTATTGCGACTGAAAATTACCGATTGGCGAATATCAATACGGAATAATACCAAGCCGCACGTTATCGCACAGCATCGGATAGTATACGTCTCAAAATCAAACATAACAGACTGGATTGTTCATGAGTGAGCTAACATTCTCTAATCAAACTTTATGTGTAAATCGTGCAAAGTTTTCACTTTTTTAATTTTAGAATATTCAAAATTTCATTTCGCTGGTGTTCTAAATTACGCTAATAGACTTCTAAGACACAGTTATTGGACAGCAGTTGCAGGGTCTGTGTAATCTTAACATAACTAATTTTATACTCACGTATCAGGTTCTACTGAAATTTTTGTTGCTACAAATATAATTGAAGAAAGGATCGACAAACTACTCCAGGAATGTTCGCATCAACAGACACGGCCGTACGCCTTATTCTTCAAAGAACGTTCTTTCTTGGAACTCAGCTGGAAACTGGGAAATACACGCAGTCCCGGATGACGATGACGTAACACAGGACAGTTGCGTTTCTACCCCCCCCCCCCCACACACACACACACACACAATAATTTTTTAAAAACTGAAAAGAGTTACTGAGAAAAGTCTCTTCAGCCCCCCTATCGCCAACTTTGAGTCACCTATCACCCCCAGGAGTGTATCATCCTGCCCCCACTCTCAAAGTGGCTTTTTAACTTATCTGATCCAAAGATAAAAGTCTTCTGACCAGCTGCAGTTTTTGAGCGAGGAATGTGTAGCCGGGCCAAAGAGTCGGGTAGCTCCTCGGCTCGTTTGCGGTCTTACAATATAAAATATTTAGGGTAAAGCCATTTACAAAATTATACGTCATAAGAGCGTCCTTGGCTCACAGAAAACTGGCAAGGTTTGTTTCCCTCTCCCACGACTCTCGCCCTGATAACGGACGTGTTGGGTAGGTGGTACGTGGTGGAACTGGTCGTTTTTGTGCGAGTGGGAGGGGAGCATGTTTTTTTGGAATTTCAGAAGGGGGGAAACTACATTTTTTCAGCGATTTTAAACCATATTTTAAAATCATTTTTTTCCCGCACCTTCGACGTTCGTATGGTGCTCGCCCCCAACCCCCCTCAAGACTCAGCCCCCGACCCGTGTAGCCTCCCAACAAACTATTATTCTCCTTCGAAGCGAGCGTCCTCTACCCCGAGGGAGAGATCTCTCGCAGCAAAGCAAAATAATAGTCTACGGGGAAGCTACCGGCCTGAGACTATAATATTATTAAACCGTAAAGTCCCATGGGCTTACCATAAATTCTCTACTAAGCCCCCCGGGGGCCTTATTTATTTCAAGAACTTTAGAGGGGGGCTTATTTAAATCGGCAGAATATCAGAAAGTTATCAGTGTGACACTCAATTTCTTGAATTCATATATCTTCAGCACAAATGAGAAAAATGATAATTTTCAGGTTTTATCATAATAACAGTGTCTGTCTTGCAATAAGACCAACTGATTTGTTATTAATACTGTATGAAAGTCATACTTTAGCGAAGTCAATTTTGTAAATATTCTATTAAGTCCCCCGGTGGGCTTATTTATTTTAAGCATTTTGAGGGGGGGAGGGGGCTTAACAAATTTCTAACTCCAAAAGGGGACTTATTAGAGAAATTACGGTAGAGCTTTCAAAGCATTTTCTGATAGGCTTATATTCGAGGGAAGTATATTTTCGCACGGAAATTTGGTCGGGCTGATAATTGGATAGAGCTTTGCGTCGCAACTTTAAAATGACAGTAGACACACATTAGACACACGTTAACACGTTAAATGGCCATTTTAAATAACAGTAGACACACTTTAACACGTTAAATGACAATAGACACAAGTTAGATACACGTTAACAAGTTAAATGGCCATTTTAAATGACATTAGACACGTTAACTGGTGACAGTATGCACACGTTAGACACACGTCAACACGTTAAATGGCCATTTTAAATAACAGTAGACACACTTTAGGCACACGTTAAATGACAGTAGACAGAAGTTAGATACACGTTAACAAGTTAAATGGCCATTTTAAATGACATTAGACACGTTAACTGGTGACAGTATGCACACGTTAGACACACGTCAACACGTTAAATGGTCATTTTAATTGACAGTAGACACACTTTAACACGTTAAATGGCCATTTTAGTTGTTGTCAAAGACTCTACTGGTAACAATCTAAGCAAAAAAAACAACTGCAAAATAAAATTTAGTCTACGCCCATTTCAAAACTAAACCTAAGCCCCCTCTCCGAATATTCACCCATGGGCTTATATTCGGGGGGCTTATATATTGAAAAAGGTGCACCTCAAATTTAGTGGGCCTTAAATATTCGAAGAGACTTATACTCGGCGGGGGAGGGAGTCTTGTATTCGGAAGTTTATGATATGCTATCGTTACCATCATCTTTTGTATCCTGAGCCTGTTGTTACGCTTGACTACAGCAATAACGTATCAGAACAGCATCTAAACCCAATGGTTGTCTTCTCAATGGGAATTTAGAGTTTTAAGATTCAGCACTCTTCGTAACTAAATGACTGTTGATTGTTCATAGATGGAGGGTGCTACTAAAGTTTGACCTGAGTACTACTACTACTACTAGGGCGGCCTCAGCCAAGCTGTACGCCTTAAAGCCCAGTCTTCACTGTTCATCATGCAGGCGGCAAGCTCGGCAGTGTTGGCTGCCCCTACATCTCTTTTCAGAGTGTCCACGAACGTCTCTGCTGGTCTGCCTGAACGGCGCCTGCCGTGGGTTGGCTCCCATAAAATGAAGTGGTGCGCGGGGAGCTCTTTGTATCTCTGGCAGTGACCCGCAAGCCCGAGTCTCCTCCAAAAAAGTCCAAAGAAGTTTGCCCCCACCTCTTGAATTGGTCAAAAACTGATAACTCGAAGTTAAATCGACACTAAAACACAACCCCAACCCC
>JANRMR010068651.1:0-14008 GCA_025434825.1 Bergia sp. 'catenularis' | reverse complement strand
GCTGATTACGCCAACATCTGAGCAGTTTCAAGATTAGCTTTGCTATTTGAAACTTAATAAAAATTAAAGTTTTAGAGTTTTTTTAAATGTTTATCAGAAGTGTCGCACCTGTGATAGCAAAATTGGCTGCTCATATAGTGCTTATGACGCTGGATGCCGGTAAATGAATTCTTCACGACTGCAACCAGTAGATTTACATTAAAGTACGTTAAAATAACGCCAGTTGTTGGAAAGGGAACATGACTTCAGAAGAAACCATATTTGTGCATTGGAATATCGAACAATCTATAGCTTCAAACCTTCTAAATACCGCACTACTACTTTTCAGCGCTATTTCTTTAACAGGACAGTCCGAATCTGAAACTCAGTCCCTCTAAACTCCGTGATACCAAATCATCACTTCCTTATCTGCAACAAGTAAAATATATGATGAGGACAACCCGCGAGCCTGGAAATTTATCTGTCCCAAGTCAACTTGCAAGTGCAATACAGCGAGGTGTCTGACGAAGCCAATCAATCTTATCTCTTCTTTTCAGTGTAAGTTTCTTTTAACTTCCGGGCCCACAGTAATTGGCGCAAGCTGTTGTGGTGACCCTACCAAATAGGTTTTTATTATTTTTTCTTTCTGTGTAACGTTTCGTTCCCAAACAGTGGACGTTTCGTTCCCAAGACGTTCGTTCCCAAACACGGGAAGTTTCGTTCTTAGTTGAGACATTTCGTTCCCAAGACGTTTCGTTCCGCCAAACAGTGGACGTTTCGTTTTCAAACAGTGGACGTTTCGTTAATCTCAAACAGTGGACGTTTTGTTCCCAAACAGTGAACGTTTCTTCCCAGTTGAGACGTTTCGTTCCCACTTAGAAAACACTTCCTACCATGTCAAGAAATGTATTTGAAAGATAAATGTAAACAAATGGTTTCATGACAAATCATTTCACTGTACCTGTTTATTGCCATTTACAAAGAGATGAACCAACATGAACACAAATGGTATACGGTGTACAGTACATTATCCAGAGTAAGGATCTGTGCACACGGAGACTAAATTTGGCGTGTTAATAATGTCCTTTGGCGTTAAGCTTCGTAGAAATATCGAAGCTCGGAGGTACGTTCCAACTATCTGTGAATGTATATAAACTAAAATAGCTTTTAGTATAACTTTTCAACTGATTTCGGTTTAGATATGGTACTAAGTGTCTTCTAAGTGGGAACGAAATGTTTCAACTGGGAACGAATTCGAAACGTCCCGTGTTTGGGAACGAATCGTCAACTGTTTGGAAACGAAACGTCTGGGAACGAAACGTCTGGAAACGAAACGTCTGGGAACAAAACGTCTGGAAACGAAACGTCTGGAAACGAAACGTCTGGAAACCCCAGGAACTTCTTTGTCAGTCATGTGACATGGGGGAAGGGGATGGTAATGTGTCTTTTTCGGCTATCTTCAGGAATCCGTGAACTCAGATATCAGATATTTGAATTTAAGCTATATTTCACGTTCGTGCATATCAGTTATCACGACACATGTTCATGTACACACACAATGTGACACGCACTTAATTCTGCTGCAGGGGTTAGGAAGGACGTGCGCCATGCTCAAATGGCGCATAAATTCAAAATATGGCGCATTACAAAACCACTTACCGGGCCTACAATGCGTCCTTGTCCCACTAAATCTTAATAAATTTGTTCTACCATTTTAAGTCTTCGTGTACTCCACTGAACGACTGATCGAGCACGTTTTACTGTTCGATCAAGCACTCTTAGTTCCAGACTTATGAAAGCGAGGCTGTAAACATTGGCGTAGCGCTTGAACCTTCTGTTTACAAAAAAGTAATCCTGACCAAACTCAGAAGTAGGCTGGATCCAGAAATCAGTGACAAGTTGATCCGGATTAGAATTCATGGGAAAGGGCTGCAGGGACATGATTTTGAGAAGACTTTGGCAATCTGGCGTAAAAGGAAGAAGCGACTCCTGCTGAAACTGGGAGAGCATCTACGGCAAAACCACTCTGAAGACATGCGTTGAAACAGCCCAAAGTCCCCCTTGTATATTTAAGAAATTATCTTACCTTTTAGCGTTTAATAAAGATTACATCGAATTCAAGCAAGATTGCAAACTTAACCGTACAAAGCAAATTACGTCACTTTGCTTCTATGAATTTAATGAATTATGACTGGCTCATTGTTTTTGGTAATGGCCGGGCCCATTTTATTTGAAAATGGCCCATTAATCTTCACGGCCAGGGGCCATTGGCCCATGGGCCTTCCTGTTCTTCCTAACCCCTGCTCGCTTTTCCCAGAAGCAACTAGCGCACTTCCACTCTTCCGCTCAGGCAGATAACTTAGGCTTGGGGACGAGGCAGTTGAACTCTGGTAATACTCTTTGTGTAGTCATAACATTTTTGTCTTTACGTGGTCATACAGGTTTTCCCTGAGAGAGTTTCATAAACGCTACAGTTTTGTGCTTAAGTATCTGAAGTCTTCACACCAAATGAATGTGTTACAAAAAGCCACTCCGCTTCAGCTAGATTCACCATCGTTCGAGTCTCCCCAGTCCCCCGCTAAAAGGAGACGTGCCCGCGGTGATCGACGCTCCCGCCTTCGGCGCCGTGACGACACAATGTATGACCACACACGTCATCTATGTAGGTCTATTTTGGAACTGACAGGCCTTTCACTTGATGAAGATAAAGAAAATGTTTCTCCCAAGCGTCAACTGATTGGTGTAAAGTTGGGTCGCACAAAGATTTTTATCAAAGAAAATCAGGTAAGTTAATATAAGTAATTCCTAACAGTTTTCTTTCTGTAATTTTGCTCCGATTTAGGCGTTACAGTGGGCTTCAGTACCCTGGAGTCATCGGTTAGTTGGATTTTGCAACGTATCTCGATTGACTGAAGTGATGGTGCCAAGTTTTCGATTAAGGTTCCTAGTATATTAACGGATACGGGGACTAAATGTTAAAAAGAATATTTCTTGAAGCTTTTTGGTAATCAATAAGTTTGGGTTACCTACAGCCTAGACAGGCAGACGGCAATAAACGTGCTCTACTATACGATCATCTTCCAGGGAAAGGATGAAAAAAATTTCGTAATTGTCTTTCCTTGAAAACTGTCTTTCAAAATGAGATCTTATTGGTATGTGAATTATCAACAGGCCTCACTAGATGGAGAAAGTAAAAAAAGGACGTGAAATTCAGATTTCTTCTTTGAGCGTTCAACATATTCTAAGGGCCAATTGCGTTTGTGTTCTTAAATAGTATTGGCATATCCAAGCAATAATCTTCAGCAGATCGTCTCTACTTAAACATTAAACATTGAAAAATCCTTGAAGTTCAAGCTCGAGACTCTGTTAAAAGGAATATATCAGTTTTGTGTCTTTTTATGTAGTAGTTCAGATGAAGTATATACTTGTTTTGGTTGATTTAGATGGAAAGATTGGAGAATATCCGAACCAAGTGTTTGACCAAATGTGCGTTCACAATCCAGTGCTGCTGGTTAAGATATAAACTTCGTCTTCAAAAACGTAAAACAATAGCCGCAATGACAATTCAGAAAGGTAAATATACTATTTGTTATATTACTCTAATCCCTGTAGCTACGTTTATGTTTTATTCTGTTCTTTTCATATATCTGAATCTTTGGCTCAGAGCACGTAAACAGTTTCCTTCTACATATAGGTATTAGAAGAAAACAACTGAGGAGTTAAAAGAATATGCCATATTAAAAAAATCAAAATATACAACGTCTAGTATATTTGCTGCAAATATGCTTTAAGACAGTCAGGTTATTCCTTTGGGAAGAATTTAGCAGTGCACGAAAGTGTACTTGTTTGTTAAGGCTACGTGCTGAAGAAAGATACTCATTGGAATGTGTGCGAAGTCTGTAGCTACTGATATAAATCAACATAACACTTATATGTAGATTTGTTTTTCTTCGCCATGAGTGTTGTTGCTTGTATTTAACCCTTCAGCAAAGAACAAAAGTGAATTTTGAATAAAAATAAGGACTTAAACTATGATTTCACCGACTTGCGTGGATAAAAGAGCTGATTAACGCAACAAGCTTCAGCTACATGTGAGCATCAACTCTAGATCTTTACTCTGTGACTGTTTTCCATGTGAGAACAAAATTCCATCTGTTGTTTTCATTTTTCAAAACTATTTATCATTACAAACCAGGAATACGATGCTGGTTAGTGAGACGGCAGTACCTGAAGATGAGAGAGGCTGTGGTTACTTTACAGCGCCACGTCAGGCAGTATTTGACAAATAAAACGAACCAGCGGAACAGCTCAATACTCCTTAATGCAACTTCAACAATTTTGAAACGGGAAAGTGATGTACACTCAATATCAGATCCAGCTGAAAACAGTAAACGTGTCCTTTCGCAAGGCATTGAAAGAATGCAATTTCGAGGAATTCAGAAAAGCAAGCCTCAGATGTCTTTAGTTAACGATTGCCTGTTTCCAAGCCGAGTCCCTTGTCGGCATGTTCAGCGGTCTTGTTTCCTAACACTGTTTGGAATTGTAAGGAACTTTGTCGCCACGGACTTCTGGGAGTTGTTGGTGTATCAAATGTCGCATGCTGAGTGCTCGAGGTCAAGACAGATTAGGAATACAGGTTCCGAAAGTCAACACGTGTTCAGTTCAGGAAAGGGAACTGTGTCGATACGAGAAATCGAACAGGTAAAGGTGTCAGGAAAGTAATAATATTCTTCATATTTTATAACCTTATAGCAGAGCTCTGCCAATACTAGTCTTTTCCCCGGTATCTGCTATAAGAATTCGATGCGGCGCGTCTTATAACGAAAGTGACCAAGATCAGAATTTTAGTTTTGCGCTATTGTAAGGAAGGAGATTGATGAAGCCATGTGATTTGGTGTGTTTTGTCGCAGCCCTAAATAATTATATTTTAATTGACGTTTCATGGTATTTATAAGCTATGCTCGTATTAATCTATAATCATCCTTCAGTTGTTGATTGTATGTTTTTTAAAATCTTTTTCATAGCCATTTAACAAAGGCAGTTAGAGATCTGCATGTGTAAATTTTTACAAAAATAGACGAGAATAAAAATATTAACTCAGCGTTTTAACAGTTGAAAAAGGCACGTTTTAAAAAAGATAGCGTTGCAACCATGCAAGTACAATAACTTAGACCTGCTTTATCACAGCCATAAATATGTTATTAAAGTCTGTAATCTTCACAGTACTCTTTGTGAGCTGTCTTTATATTACTAATCGATAATTTTTGCTTTTGTTATAAATCTTGGCATAAAATGTAAAATAACTAGATTAAACTTCATGAAAACCACATTGTTTAGAAGTTAAGGTAACTTTTTCATTGCAGTTTTACGGTAATTTATTTCAGTTTTGTTTTTCCCAGGACCCGTTTTTCTTCCACTGTCGCACGACACCGTTAGCAAATGCGAACATTCGACCAGCAGGGGACACAACGAAACGATTGGTAAAATAAGAGATTCATGAGTTTTTAACTTCTTACCTCAGGTGTCGGCAGTCGCTCCTTCTTTTCTAATCAAATGTTTTTCGTTGTTTTCAGGGCTTTGCGGGTATCGGGTCCTTGGTGGGCGTGTAATGCAGATGCGGTTTTACGTCTCTTCAGTGATAATGTGTTCTGAGATAGTCACTCTTGGTTGTTTATGGAATATCAATTTAGAAATACGTCTCGATAATGGGAAACATGATCTAAAAAGCTTTGCACCATTCGCATTCCCAGAGGCCACATTCTTTAGTGTTGTCTCGTTGGAACAACTGATTGCGCCGAACTGAACAATACAAAACAAAATGCATTTGTGCCTGAACGACTGAATCTTTGTATTTTGTAGTTCATTTTGCGAACGTTATTATTGCCTTGTGGAAAGTACAGAATTATTGAAGATCGAAACAGTTGTTATAGTTTGAGATGCCCAGAGTGACTTGGAGAGTAGTAAGATGTCGCCAAAGACTCTGCATTTGAGTATCAACGAATTTCGGAACACGCCACATTGGCCATAAACTTGAGGCCAGTTTCCAGAAATGTACGAGAACTTAGAATATGGTATGCTCAGATTGTTTTGACTTTTGGTATTGTTCCTATCAGATGATCCCTTCGTTCCGTCCGGAGGCGCTGAAGTATGGGGTCTGGGAACGGAAAATGGTGCGGTCGCCATGATTCTGGTAAGACTGGTGATGATATTGACGATAATTATTACTGACGCCACAATGAAGCTTTCGCTACAGCGTAAGTGTAGATGTCTGTATTTGATTGAGCTTTTATTTGCACTTGCTTCACCCTAAAATTGTGAAGCAAATGCATAGCAAGTGCGACGCATACATAGCTAAGAAGAAAAGCAATTTTCTATGACTAATTCCATGCGTCTGCGCTCTCTTTTTCTCGGTCAACACGTGTTTTTAGTTCGGTGTTTTGAGTTTGCGTCGCTGGTGTGAAAAGGCCGGAAGCACTTGGACATCTTTTCACAACTGATATATGTGAAAAGTTCTCTTAAAGTGAATAATGTCGTTTCCATCTCTTGAAACATGCGTTTGGTAAAAACGCTGAACACTTATCACTATTTGAATGCAGCTTAATCCACAAATTTCAATTTTTAACATGCTTGCATGGGATGTAGTAATTGTATTTATTGTTCACCAAGCCATAAATTACTAAGATTTACTCGCGAAATAAAGGTGGTATTTCACACGTGTCGAAATATCATATTTTGTCACTTTCCCGTCGAACTCAGTTTCCCGCCTTAGAACTCGTTAGCCAGTCAGAGTCGACGGCCGGTTTTTGAATGGCAAAATCTCTGACGTGCGATGCTTTCGATACAGTGAAAGCACAAAGTGATTATATTACAAGTTCCCTTTAAGGTTTCTTGTCGAGGTTGTAAAGTAATAATTTATTGCTTGATGAATAATAAACAGAACATTACATGGCCGCTTGGAGATACGATTTCTATCTTGTCAAGTTGAAAATATCTTGAACTCGTTCGCTTCGCTCACTCGTGCGAGATATTTCAATACTCGAAGATAAAAATTGTATCTCTGCACGCCATGTAATGGCCTCTATGTAATTTTAAAGAACGAAATGCGTTTGCAAATGATATGTTTTTAAAAAAAATATATAGAACTACTAGTATTAACAAAACAATTTGCAAATTATATTTGATTTCCATAATCAATTTTTTAAAATGAAGTTCAAGCTTCTCAGGAAGCTCAGCTGCATATTGAGCAATATATAATTGATGTTTTTGACAGTAAAGTAACAAGTAAAATTTAAAATTAAAGAGATTAGATTACTGACAAGTTTATTCCACAATAATCAAGCTGGTGCTGCACGGTTATACAAACAATGTAGCACATGCACTCTATAACGGGGCGGGAGGAGGTTGCGCGGCGAAAGAAGCGCTCTTCTCTTGTTCTCTCCGCAGTCGCGGCTCGGCGAATATCTAGTAACTACTCTGAGTTTGCGTGAGTGAGCAAAAATAAGAGCGCGCACCGCTCAGTATTGAAGGAGGTTTATGTCTTTCTATTCATAATCGAACGTTCCTTCATTTGTTATTCTATTCACTGGTAATGTATGGTGTAGTGTAACATAATTATTTCCTTCAATGTCGGTGAAAAGCCAAGTATATTCACCTGGCCGCAGCAATCGCAGCTCGGTGAATATTCTCGTCCATTCACCTCCACTTCAGGGAATAATTACTTACTAATCAGACGTTCACGTTTAAACACAAAACCACACCTTTGAGCTTTTCACATTTGTGTTATTGAAGACGACTTCAAAAAGGTGACAAGCTTGGTGCAATCTTGCCTCCTCCTTTTATAATCTGTAACCAGTGTTTTGTGCCCTATTAGGTAGTCTGAGCTCAACCTCTATTAACCACTAAAAATAACTTTCTGTCTTTGTGCCTAAAACTCAGTGCAATTATAAGCACTGAGTTAGGCAGAAGTGTAACAAGCTAAAGTCGAACATATAAAAACTTTAGACTGAAATAAGCGAGTTATGGTGATCTCTGCCGTCGTCCGTGTGCCGTTGCCTTTCTCAAACTCAATTGCTGGCCGGTTGTTGCTTCTTTTTCGATGCCTTCAATTCTGACCACTTTGTAAATAGGGCAAAAATAAATTCAAAAATTTGTCTTGATACACCTAATCTATTAAGTTTGAGAAAAGATTAGACACACGACTTTAATAGATACTTGCCTTCCAAGTTTATTTTCATTTAGAAACGGAGGGTCGCTCGAGCGAACACTGAATGGTAAATCAGCCAACAAAATGCATATATCTCATCGTTCAAACTGCCTTGAAACTGTGAGCGGCTGCGAGTGGTGGTTACCAGGCCCTACTCCTCACTCATGCGAGCTCTGACTGCCAGTGAGTAATTATTTCCTGAAGTGGAGGTGAGTAGCCGCAAAGATTTCGATGACAAAACGGCTTATTTAGCAGACCCCTCCCTTAGTCAAAAAAATTGTCATCAGTCACATGACCAGACCCAACCAGGGTCTTTCTCTCGGGAGAGGGAAGAGCCTGGGTACGAGGTTGGCCACGCACTAGAGTCTGTGCTCATTCATGTGTGCTCGAGTAGCCAATCAGGGCACGCGAAAAGCACTATTTATTGGTTTGATATATATATATGCTAAAAAGTGCTACATTATTTGTTCGGACGCAAAGTCAGCAAGGCTTCTGATTTTTTCCTTTCACGTACATTTACACAAAACTAAATGAGTGAAACAGAAACAAAAAGGAGTTTGGAGAAGTTTAATCTTCAACAGTCGTTCTCCTTATCTAGCAATTTATCGACCCAAGTACTCACATTTCACTTGTCAGCGGATCGAGAAGAAGTCAGTCAGACATGCGTAGAAGACAAGAATTCTCAAGTCAAGATATCATATTTTTTATAGCAACGTTGAGGTTGTTTAATGGCCAAAATGATTAAAACCGGATTCGGAACAAACCTCAGACTGAAATTCTCGGTATTAATTAAGATATGTTTATCGTACGGGAAATGATGCAGTCAAGTCGAGGCTAAATCGAGTGCTTTGATCGTTTTATTTCTGATCAATATTTTGCCATACGGATTGACACAATGGAAGAATCCCAAACCGACAAGAACAAAAACAAAGGTATTGCTAGTACTAAGTTAAGACATTTGTTTAAGAATAGAAAAAGAACATTTAGCAGAACCCCAATGGAGCTTTCATAAAATGTTTGTCGGTATAAAACAAATTTAAAAATAGTGCGCATGCAATACAGTCAATACTTTGCCGCTCACTGAAATGTTACTATTTCAAAATGATTTGGTGGGGTAATTCTTTCACCCAAGCTAGTGCTTGTGCAACTAAATGTCGGCACTGTGAATGCTCCGGAAAATTGATGTTCAAACTTGAAGAAGTTGTGATCTCGTTTTACTATGTATTTGTGTGGATGGAGTAGGTACAACAAGGTAGCCAGTTGAAGACATAAAAATATTTATTACCGTTTCTATGCAAAGAATCAAAATTGTTTTACATAATTTATAAGGCTGGGTACACTTTTTATGTATCACAATGGTACATTTACAACTCTAAATTGTGTACAAACGTTGCAAGCTCATGATGTTTGCAAAATGGTGATTTTCGTTGATGCAACTGAAAACAGCTCAATTTAACCTTGGATGTTTTTTTCATATTATGACTCAATTATTTAAGTTAAAGAAAGCAGAAGTGGAATGAGCACAACTTTTGATGTACATATTATTCTACCAGAGTGCGCAAAAGTCAAGTCCTGACTTCAGTTAAAAAACACGTATCCAAGCATGGTTGCTCCAATACTACCAACAATTACTCCAACTGTACTTCCAAATCCTGGTATTACCAGCTGACCTATCACACACCCTACTATCGACCCTGTTACATTACACGTACCAGTCCTAAATCTTTTGTCTTTATACTCTTTGTACTCTTTCTCTGTTATAACACCATCATTCAGTTTGGCCTTAACAGTGCCATTGTCATATAAGGCAACTGAAACTTCTGATAAAACTGCTACTGCGCCAACAATGGCAGCCTTAAAAGCTACATTAGTTTGTTCTCCTATCGCCTGGTCCGCCGCTGCTTGGATCGTTATCTTCATTGTTTGTTTCCCAACTGTCTCCACCTGGTGACATGCACTATCTCCTGTTTTGCACCACATTGCAAAATGTTCGCAATTGTTAGTAAAAAGATTGTATTTTGTCTCCTTCAGCTTACTTCTTGCTCTTACAAGAACTTCTTCTGGAGGATAGCATTTCAATGGATCGTGACCCGTGACCAGATAGATGACAGATCTTCCAGGAAAAGGGATCGTGCTTCTCTTCACTTCTGCCTTTGCTAAACTGTGCACGAGCGTTGTCCCCTCGCTTGTCTCATTGTCGAAAACCGCCTTGGTGTAATGAATTACATTGAGGTTTTGTTCCTTCTTGTCTGTACTCTCAACAATTGCGTGATGCCAGAACATGTTAGACAGTACCTTGGAACATATGTGGTCTCCCTCACTTAGCTCGTGGATTTGCTGAACTTTCATGAGGTGAAGTGGTGATTGACCAACACAGCATTCAGCATTCTTGTCTGCCATGATGTCTGTTGGTTAGAATTGTATTTACTGTTATTTTATGTTCATGTATTTACCATTATCACATACACTCAACTATTTTCTTTCTTTCGGCAATCAGTAAACTTGCTGTGTGCGGTATAGCTGTAGTAGATTGTATTTTTGTAAGTTGTAATTTTTTTGTATAATGAAAGCAAATAAAGATCAAAGAAAGAAAGATTAGACTTGCAGAAAACCGCCCAGCACTCTGTCCCTCACTATTGCTTCCTTGTGCCTTACTGTTAGCAGTACAAAACAAAAGTTTGGCACGAGTATAGTAAACTAGACTGTTCACAGATATAGAGTGGTCTGAGTTCCGTTAAAACCAAAAAACATGTGTGGTTCCTGTCACACGCCCTTTTTAAGAACTATATGGTCGAACGGTTAGACCAAATATTTTACTTTTTGTTAACATTTTTTCGTAAAAAATCTCCGTAAACAAGGGCGGCCTTGACCTGACGTGACGAAATCGTGGTATAATAATTCAAACAACGCCTCAGTACACTAAACTGTGCTACTAATATAAATAGCAACAAAAAACAGCTGCCTATCTTAACGTTCAGCCTGTTTCAAACAAAGAATAACAATAATAAATGCTAGTCCGTTCTAACATCTGATAATTCCTTAGATTGCACAATTTATAAATTAATAATAAAAATGTTTAAAAGTTATAATCTAGGGGAAATCTTGGAATATATAGTATCAGTAACTCATTCATGTGAAATACGTACTTCATCCTTGCGATTTTAGTCTATCTTTTAAGTTAAAACAACAATGATCTGAAAAATAATTCGTCGAGGAATTTGGTCAACTGAAACGCGAAGGGCTGGAGTAGCAAATCGCAAAGCCGGTTCTTAAAATTGTGCATCAATATACCTTAAAAAAGCAGAATCAAATTTTTAAAACTAAAAGATTTGCCCTTCATTTCTACTGTGAATTCGTTTTAAAAATTCATGTACCAAGTTGGATTTGATCCGTTGAAGTGATAAGCGAAAATTGTAGGAGTCGATACTTTTTCGTGTGGATAGGCTCGATATAAATCAAAAAGTTAATGATACTGTATCAGGCTAACCCAGTTAACGGACAGCTTTTGGTGCAATTTGAAAAACCACCATTTCAATTTGGGCATCAGCTTCATCCTACGAAGAACCCAACTCAAAATGACGTGTTCTTATATCGCTTAAAATAAACAAAACCAACTCATATTGTTAGATCTGCTAATAGTTACCCATGAACTTCGTTTTGACAAAGTTTGAAGAATTTCAAAGTTTCACATAGACGTGGCAAGGTCGATATTTACTTACTGGCACTCTTAAACTGCTTGAATGACAACAATAAAGGTTCAAAGCTATAATATTGCACTCGTTTGTTTTTACGAACTACCAAATTTGAATGAAACTGAAAGCGCAGCACGATACAAAATATCTAAATCTGCAGCCTGAATACAATTGTGAATATATAGAATTATAAACTGCGGTTCATATTCTATGTATTTCTTCAAATATGGTATCGAATACGAATGATAAAATTTTGTAGAGATAAAATCTCGAACGCGTCGATCATTCCATATCCATATTTCAAAATTTTTGAATTGGTCTATATTGAATTCAAGCACTCCGTGTTTATAAAGATTCGGCTCCACAACAATCGATCTCTATAAGCATGAACAAATTCGCAAACGCGAAAATCGACTGACTTAAAAGTTGTATTTCCCTAACACTTTTTCGCGCCTGACATTCTAGTTTCATAACGTTTCTCGAAAGCGTAACCATAGCACAAACTTGGGCTTATATATAACAAAAAAATCATAAAAAAGTAATAGCTAGTTATACTTGTACATGTAAGAGCGAAGGATTGTACCTTTGAAAAAGTGACAAGACTATGATGCAACACTGATCTGTTGTTGCAATACTTCTTGGTTTGTCTCTGGTCTATCGTTTTCATTCGCTCCAAGGTAAACTGTCAATACATTAAACTGTCAATACATTTTACTATATTTTACGGATTTAAATCTGCAGAAAACTGTTATAAGAATCTATGAAGCTATTTTAAGGAAAACGAAAAGTTTTATAGAAAAACTAGTTAGTTACAAACTAACCTGACTAAAACTAATTTCAAACTTTGTCATGTCATTATCACGATTCAGCTGTTAAAACAACGAAACTGCACGACTGACTTTGCTGCTTAAAATACGTACCCTGATAAAATGAATGGTACAAAGTCAAATGGTAAAGTTTTGCCACCTATACTGAGTCATTTAGCTGGTCACAGTACATCGAACAACAGTCATAAATCAGTGATCTGCATTTCTCTTACGCGTATGTTGCCAGTATAAACTCGGAGTTTTCTTACCGTTGCTAACAGGGTTTTAACTCTCCTATAAAAGCGTGTCTCAGTACAGCCCATATACTTTTGGAATTCCTTACCTTAACAACTTCAGTTAACGTTGTTTCCTTCGAAATTTCTCATAGCTCATTAATTATTCGTACTTGCAGTAGAGCAAACATGCGATGGCATGTTGAAGCATGGTCATACATATTTACCACATACCTCATAGTCATAACTTAGCATATTTATACAGCATTCCAGTTTACCTCACATAAAAAAATTACTAAATCTGTTTATTAGTGCTAAACGGCCAAACCTTACTGGTTACCCACTCACTTGCGTGTCCATTGCTGCACATTACCATCATAATTACCAACAGCCACGGCCAGCTCCAGCTGTGTGAGCTCCAATTTTGCATACAATGGAATCATACCCGAAAATAGCTGAGAGAGCAACCGAGAAGACGAAAGGCTTTGTTTTCGGATGCCATAATATGCACATTAATAGAACTGTTTTCTAAGAGGAAAGAAATGTCATTACAAAGATTCAATTCTTCATACATGTGCAGCCTGACCAAATAACGGAAACAGCGTGGATAGAGATAACCAAATAAGAAAACTAACAAATGGTTGATGTTAAGCGGACAGTTGCAGTAAAAGTGTTAATGAAGAAGTGGAAAGATCTCTCGGCGAACGCTATTGCTAATAATAATAATAATAAACTTTATTTAAGGATGGTGGCACATGACAGTTAAGAACTGATAAACTTGTGGCCCTCAGATTTAAAAGACAGTCTACACTATACTATGCTACCTAACTCAGTATTTACAATAAAATTTAAGAATATAAAATTGATTTATTTATCCATCCATCTATCTATCTATCTGTCTGTCTGTCTGTCTGTCTATCTATCTATCGTTTATTTTACCAAATAGTGAAAAACTTACGTCACTGCTCTATGCAGATGACTTGGTTTTACTTTCGAAATCAAGTGAAGGTCTCCAAAATTGCATTAATGTTGTTTCTTCATTCTGCGAGTCGTGGCACCTAACTGTAAACCACAAGAAATCAAAAGTCCTAATTT
>JANRMR010068541.1:1641-12633 GCA_025434825.1 Bergia sp. 'catenularis' | reverse complement strand
AGTATTTTGTACGATTCGGGAAAATATCAGGGCGAGTTTGATCGATCCATGGTTTGCATTTTGGCGAGACCGAAGGACGAGCTAAAATACCATGGCAAGACCGAACGAGCCCTGTCATTTTCCAGAATCGTGCAAAAAACTGCTTGATTACACATTTATCATCCCCGATGATCAAAAAGGGAAACCAAATTTCAAAGAATGTGCAACAAAAATGACAACGATTAATTGCAATGTTGTATGTACGAGAGCGTTTTGTATTTCCCGCGCGCGGGAGCATAGCCACACCGTCTGACATGTTTTGGCGCGAATTTTTACCAATTGTTGTAGTTTTAATTTGTCAAACAAAGTGGGCTTCTGAAATTTAAGGATTCACTGTTGTTTTGTAGGTTATATCAGGGTACTATCCTAATTAATTTCGTTGCAAATAAAGATAGTTACTTGATTTCGTTGTAAATCTTGACAGTAACCTGGCCAGATCTGGTATGTGATTGGCTGAAATTATTTGCAGCCTGGAGGATAATACACCATAGCATACCAAAGCCATGCCACACTTCGATAACACTTTAATATTGTTGATAACTCGTAGATTCATAAATAGTTGATAAATAGACTTAGAATAGTTGAAGATAACAAATGCACCTGGATTTTTTCGCTAGCGGTGGGTCCCTCAAGAAGTATAACGCCCCCAAATCTAATCGTACACGCTGGAGAACGCGCCACCTTTTCGTGTCGAGCCTCTGGTAGTGGCATCCTGAGTGTGAAGTGGTTCAAGAACAAGATAGAATTGCCATCATCATGGCAAACGCAAACATCGAGTGCAGACAGCTTCGTCAATAATCTTCAGATAAGCAAGACGAACCGTTCGGATATTGGGGAGTACGAATGCCGTGTTAGGAACCACGCGCGGTATAAGGACTATTGGCCAGCACGTGCTCAGCTGCTCGTTGGTGAGTTGCTATTGCTTGAAACAAATGTTCTTTCATTTCTTTAAAAATTTAGTTTCCCCATTCACAATCAGGGTTCGACTTTAACGCTGGCCCAATGACTCCATGATACTTTCTAACGCTCAGTACGAGCCAGAAGCTCAGTTTGAAAAGTGGTGGACCGATGTGGCTAGCAACTCTTAAAAGGCACTTGGTAAATTTAGTCAATGAGAAAATACGTGGTTAACTTTTTGATGAACGACATATAAAAACACAGTAAACATGAAGGTGACTGTATCCCAGACATCATCAACTTATAACATCATGGTGAAATCAGCAAGGGTAAGACCGCGGAGACCCAAAACATTTCACGCAATTTTCGCGCAGTTTTCTCTAATTTTTGTTTGCATTTGCACTTGATTCGCGTCGGATCTCGTTGGAACATTCCGCGTGCAGCAAACCCAGACACAAGAGCAAACTGCGCATGCGCAAGAAAAAGGAACTTTGCGTTTGCATCACAACGTTATAATGATTCACACTTGTTTTTCTTTGTACTTGAATCTGTATCTCTAGTGTAGATGCAGAGAAGAGAAACTGGTTACAGTACTAACAACATTGATTTGTTGGCAAAGATAAAGAGGACTCATATCAATGCCAAATCAACCTTAGTTTCGATATTGCGTACTCTTATAGAAACCGTTAAAGATCTATTCGTTGCGATTAATTAGAAAGAAAGCTTAAATCCTTCAATCCCGAGCCAGGAAGTTCACAAGGTCAGTTTCCCAGTGTTAAGCATTAAGGTGAGAGTTTGCTACTCTACTTGGAAAAGACACTTATCGATCGCATGTTAACTTGTTAACGTTAACTCCGAACAAAATCTGGATACCCATTGTATACGGCGGGCATAGTCGAATGGATCAAGTAGAACAAAGTGTCTTAATTGCTCAAGAACACATCACAGTGTTCAGGCCAGAGTTCAAACTCACTACTTTTAGGTTACGATTGAGACCCGCAAACCACTCGACAACGTGTCAACGCAACTGCAAATGATTTTAGCAGATGAATAAAACTATTGTTATAGGTGATAAAGTGGGGGAGGCGCAAGCTTTACTCTAAAGTAAAATGAGTCCAGAATCTATCCAGTTTAAATTCTTTTAGTATGATATGTGATGTGTTAACCATTGCATTTTTGCTACTTTCCATTGCTTTTAGACTTTGATTTTCTGAAGAAGAGTCCGGTATTTATTGTCAGGATAGTTGGCGACAGTATGAAACTCGACTGCTCGGTCTCAATTCCTAACGTCGTGGTCACACTCTGGCTCAAAAAGATGCACACTCCTCTCCATCAGCTGAAACCAGATGGACAAAAAATGACGCAAACTGCTTCTATTTTTACTATTAGCCAGCTGACGTCGAACGATGCCGGATTGTACAAGTGCATAGCAACAAGCAGTGTCGGGCGATCCATCGAAAAGTCAGTCAGGTTCATTCCATCGTCAGGTATGTGCCAAAACTCGTTGATTGCTTCTAATGAGTAATTTCTATATGTATGGGGGATGTAGTGACGAGGGGAGAAGCGAAGAGATCTGTGTGTTGTGATTTGGAAGGACTTTCCAACGGGACCAATTTATAATTATTTACGGAGGATCTCCGCTGGTTACATAGCGTGGGTATATATTTTTAATAGCGTCTTAATCGAAACAGTACATCATTTACTACCATAGTTTGTAAATTATTTATTAATTGTGGACGATGAGCCATAGCAATTGGAATGCTGTATCTAGTAATTCGTTTAATGTTTGTCGACATTGAAAACATAGAAATGATCACCCTCTACTTCTCTTATCTAGTCGTTAGCCTTGGAAAACCATACATAAAGTAAAAATTGTGACTGTTTTTGCTGGCGTTAATGCATTGTTTATTCTTTCAGGTGGTAATTTAAGCCCAAAGGCTTACGTCTTTCCCTTTCGGAAAGTTATGAAAGAAGGTCAAAGCTTCAACTTTTCCTGTTACGCACTTGGGGATGGAATCTCTATCACGTGGTTGAAGAACGGAAATGCACTTCCCCAAGGCAGTACTGTACAACTTCCATCAAAAAGCCGGAAAGGAATTGTCGTTAACGAAAAACTGCTGACGATCAAATCAGTGACAAAGGCCGAGGAAGGCAACTACACTTGCAAAGTGATCACAGGTCTACAATCGGGATGGCAGCATCAAACGACACTTGAAATTCGTGTGGACAGTGAGTAGAACTAACATTATGCAAACTGCGACACTTTTTTTTAATTTCATTTTATAATGTATTTAGAGTTAGAAGACGCGACACGCTAGTAAACTGATTTGTTGTTGTTTTTGCTCAGTTAACGTTTCGCTTCAATATTTTGAGTACTATTTTCTTTGTGTTTATAACGCTTTATATCATAGCAGAAGCCACAGGTAAATTTCTTCATTAAAAAGATGGTTGCGTACACTGTAAAGCATTTTTGAACCAAATTTTTTTAATTGAGCAATATTTACGAAAGAACGTTTCTAACATTTTATAGACGTATCTTCCAAGGATGATTTTTAACTTTTCAATTAAAATTGATAGTAGAGCTATTTACCTTGCATGATTATTACCGGTATATGCATATCTCAAAGGCGTTGCTGGCACATTCATAAATAGAGTGGGAAAGTTAGAACAGTAGCAACTATCTCCTCTTCGCTTCATGAAGGGTGGATAAGCCGATAAACCACTGGCAAAAGATGAAAAAGTTTACTTGTGTACTGGCCTTAACGAAAACTCTGATAAATAGCACTACGAAGTTTAATGTTATGATAACAAAGAACTGGAACATACTTTGTATTACTGTTTCAGTTTAAGAACCAGCTATTAATACAGGTCCTTGGATATGTGCAAAGCCAGTGAAAGTACAAAAGTATGTTTTTGTCTCAATAATGCCTTATTTTGCTCTTCAAAGTTTGCTCTGTCGATGGTAAATTCAATGATCCCCTGAATGCTGCTGGGTACATCCAATGTTCTAATGGTGTGGAGGAGAGAAAGATCTGTCCACCGTCGACTAAATGGGACAACCCGTCAAAAACGTGCAAACCAGCAGGTAAGGATTCAAAGTTTATTGACTGACTGTAATTAACACGAAATAGGAATTCTTGGTTTGCATGTGACATCATAGCCGCCATGTTGGTGTACAATAACAATAGAGTTGTAATTACTTTCTTTTGTTATGTACACCAACATGGCCGCCATGATCTTTGTTATTTGAATCTCTGGGGATTGAGTGAAAAACAGCAACATGTGGAAGAGAAGCTTTGATACCTTCAATCAAGCAGTATGTTCTTCTGAAACACCTAAAACACGTTGCATGTTTTAAGTTTATACCAATTATTAATTTTGGATAATTATTTTACTGTTTGTTGTTCGAGAGGCTGTATAGAAATCCTTCCAAATTTCATATTCACACTTATATTCCGGAGTACTTAATTATATTTAAACCCCTAATATGTAAAAGTTGTAACTTAATTTATGCGACAGTTATTAGTCTTTTTCTTAGCATAAGTATTAGTAATAGTCTTACTAAGTCGTAGTCTTTGTTTTTCTTAGTTTTAGTTGTATATCATAGTCTAAGTATTAGTATTTTTTAATCTTATAGTTGTAGTCTTAATTTTAATCTTTATTTAATTTTAGTCTCAGTAATCTCCTTTATCTTTTCTTACATACGACAGTTCCTTTTCATGGCTTCATTTCTTCGTAAATTTCACTTGTTTCACACCTTCACAGAAATCTTCCTTGAATATACAGTTCATAAACCTACCGACAAGAAGGTCTGTAGTATATAATGTCATTCCACAACGTAGTTCATCAAAATTTATGTTTTTAAAACTTTTCATTATTTAAATCTCCATAGCTGTTACAACATTAATGTATGACAACCGTTTGAATGCGGTTTACATTAATCCATTTAAACTCTGTTTCAGTGACAAATTCGTTAAAATGGATTGGAAGGAACTATCCGAAGTTCACGGATGAAACGATGGATTCATCATGGCAGGCTGACTGTCGTCTAAGCGATCCAAATGTGACAGTAAAACTGTCAATGGGAGACACACCAGTTACTACTGGAAGTCGTGTCACCCTTACAGGCCAAATTTTCACCATACACAAACTCACATTGAAAGATTCGGGACCTTACTACTGCTCTGCTCCAAGCGAACCAAGCCTCGGAAGTAAAAAACTTACTGATCTTACTGTATATCATTATACAGGTAAAAGCTTTTAGCAATAAACTAACAGTGTCTAGTGTTGAACTACAATCCCATGAAAATACATAGTATAGGCGGAATAGGCCATTTCGATATATTAAACAACAGACATCAACACGAGGCTCAGGTGAATAAAACACATAAACTCAAAATTTCATTCCCCAAAGCCTTGTGTTGGTGTCTATTGGTCGAGACTGAATTTTTGTATACCGAAAGTGGTTTATTCAAATTGACGTCATTTATTACTTTTAGTTCATTATCATAAATCTAATTTCAGGATTCAAACGAAAAGTTTCCACAAACCGAAAACTCGTGGCACGGCTATTACTTACTGATGATTTGAGCCCGATAAGAATTTTGACTGATTACTTTTGGTGTAACAAGTCTCAGATGAAAACAGTCGCAAAATACAAAGATTGTATTTGGTTGACGGCAAATGATGTCGAGTTTCCGACAAAAATCGACAACAATAATTTTTGTTATTATATTTTAACACACAAAAAAAGTGTGTGGCTCAAAATTGAGAAAAGCTTTTTTCTAATATTTTCTTTGAAAAACTGATGTGGCATATACTCCAATATTCACGGCTCAGCGAATATGCATCACTACTCACCTCCAATTCGGAAAATGGATGCTAACTAATACATGTACATCTTCGTTTTCAGCTGACGAAGGTCTCACTGTGGAAATACGTGGTAAAAAGACTCTGGAGCTAGATTATCACGATAGCAAGGAAATCCTGTGTGAATCCAGGATGAACGGGATTTTAGAGTGGCACAAAGTTGAAAAGAATGGACAAACGACTCAAATTCCCAAGGACAATCATAAAACTGTTTTTCAAAGTACAACAAGTCATTTTTTTCCAGGGAATGACGAGATTCTACGAAGTAGGTTGCTATTGAAACAGGCTTCACTTCAAGATTCTGGAACATATGCTTGCACCAAGACGAATAGATTCAGAAAATCCAAAACAGTATCAATAGTGATAAATGTAAAAGGTATGAAGTAATTGATTTTGCAAACTCTTTTGTTCTCTTTAAAGAGCTCGTATACTCGCAATGCTGAAAAAAAAACAACTAAAAACTTGCTTATTTTGACAAGCAGCAAAAAATTTATTGACGATATGAACAACTGATTTTAAAATAGCGTCTCTTATCTTTTGGAATTTTCTTGTTGCTATCTTTCGATTACTTGCTTGTTTGTTTGTTTGTCTGTCTGTCTGCTTGTGTCTATCTGTCTTTCTGTCTCTCCCCTATCAGTGGATCATTATATATTGTATTTGATAGTTTGTACATATGCTAAAACAAATATTGGCGGAATGATCTAAAATATAGAGTTCATTGTTGTTTACTGCAGATTCTCAGTTAAGCCTAGCTCACATATTCGAAAACTTTTTTAAACAAAATAACATTGAAACATTCCTGCTAAACGAGGAAATTATTTATGTGCGATCTGGCTCTTATTCCGAGGCTTACAACTTGGTTGTGTATTAGCATATTGGTATCGATGTGTTTTACTGCAGGTTTCCAACGTCAGCAGATAAGCTGTATTTTCGTTGACAGTTCACTGCAAATTTCCCACTCCCATAAATAATGTGTTCTTGTTTAATTTTCAAATTTTATGCAAATAGATGTCCGACGCCCATCGATCACTGGCAATTCCTCGATTACAGCTAACACGAAAGACAAAGTAACTTTGACTTGTGACGTCACCGGATCTATGAAGCCAAATGTCACGTGGTTGAAAGATGGCGAAAAGATAGGTTCATGCACAAGAGCTCAGTCTGGCAGATGTCATATTGAAAGGGTCTTTAAGGGGCTTGTATCGATTAACAAAAAGACACTAGCACTTGTCATCAAACGTGCCGAGTACAAAGATAGAGGTAAATACAGTTGTGTGGCCAGGAACGTGGCTGGATTGAGCAACCTAACGGTTTATTTAACTGTCCATGGTAAGTTGTATCAATCGCTACTAAGTCTGCAAGATCAACGTTAAGTACAATACGCAGTAAAAACATAAAATTTTGAAATACAATATATTCTAATACAGTACAATACAACACAACAATACAATAAAATACAATAAAATACAACACAACACAACACAATACAACACAACACAATACAATACAACACACAACACAACACAATACAATACATTACAACACAACACAACACAATACAATACAGTACAATACAATACAATACAGTACAATACAATGCACTACAATACGCTACGATACACACAATACAATACAATACAATACAGAACAATATGATATGTGACGTGATTTATTGTAACGTAATGTAGTGCAGTGCAGAGCAATACAACACAACATGATGCATACATATTTTACTGCATAAAACACGGTTGTTACAGGCTGTCGGATGTTTGTCACGTGTAAGGAGTGAACCAATCATCACACTGTTTTGCTTGCTCGTTTCGCTGGAAAAAAAACTAACAGACAAGTTATGATATTTATATTTAATGAAGGAATCGCTTGCTAGCCCATTTATAAAAATAGCTTGTAAATACCTCAAAACATAACATTTCAGTGGCACCTTCTTTGATACGATTTTGTGCGCGCAAGGTTTTTGTGGTCTGACAATTCAGACGTTCCTAGTGACCTATAGCCGCCCACAGAGTAGAATTAAAATACCTAAAAGTATGCATGTATTATTACTCTGCAGTGCAACCCAAAATCACCAAAATGGCTCCTCTTGAAGTACGCGAGACTAAGGCATTGGACCCTCAAATGCTGACCTGCACAGTTGAACATAGTGTACCAAGACCAAACATTACATGGGAATACCAGCCTTGGCCTTGTGCGAACATGAGCAAACATTTTAACTGCACACCTGTCTCATACAATTGGAGAAAAATACCTAAAAATATTGGATTTATCAACCCTGGGAGCCACCAAGAGAACCGTGAGAATAGATACGAGAGTACTTTATCTGTAAGTGGGAGTAACCTATCCAGCTTTTTCCGATGTACTGCGCGAAACCCTCTGGGAACAGACGAAGTTATGTATGGTCTTAGAAGATACGGTAAGTTTGGTGAACGGAATATCATCTGACTTAGTGTCGCACTAGTTATAACCCAAACAAACACGCATGCACATGTCGGCACGCTCTCAAGCTGATTTAAGGTTACAACCGTCATTTTTGTTCAAACGTCAATTCTCTTGCAATCCAAATGACTTTCAAGTTCAATTTTTCACGAGTGCTGAATCGAAGGGAGTTTTGATACGATTGTCTTTTGACTCCAGATCCTCTCAACTCTCGAGGACTCTCATCCTCGTTTGATCGCGCACACGAGACTTGAACACAATTTTCATCTACTTCTTCCATGGCAACTCCACCAAAACAGGAAAAAGAGACTTTGTTTGGACACGTGGTACTTAGAAGGAGACAAAAACTATAAACAAAGATATCTTATTCTCCAGTGCGTACACGCAGGAACTTAGTATTCTATATCTGCAATTTTGTACAGTTTTAGCAGCTATTAAAACAGGTACATCGTAATTTTTAAAATAGACACAGGAAGTCACTGATCATCAGTTCTTTTCTCTCCACAGCTAAGCCATATGTATTTCCCTTCAAGAGAAACGTTGAAAACATTTATATTGGAGAAGATATTTCACTTGAATGCCGCGGTCGAGGAATTCCAATGCCGATATTTGTTTGGAAGAAGCGGAGCAGGGGAAATACTTTATTTGTACAGGTGACAAACAGTGATTCGGTGAAAGTCAACAAAAACTTACTTCATATCAAGAACATAACGGAAGAAGATTATGCCGAGTATAAGTGTGTGGCGAAAAACGAGCGTGGAACTTTCGCCGAGAACGTTAACATTCAGGGTAAGTAAAATCCGAAATAGCGAAGATCCATACTTTTCCCATTCATTTAGCATCTCAGTTTGAAAAGTTGAAATGTCACAATGCACAATATTCAACACAGTCTAAACTTATTACGAAAGCCAAAAATGTTTTAGTTACCTTTTAGAAACAGGAAGGACTTATATGTTTATATATGAAGTATAGAAATGAGTTATATGAAAAAAATTAAATATATTTTTATAAAAATGTAAAGAGTTGAAGTATATCTTTCAGATAAGCTGCCTAAAAACTTCAACAGTAAACATATTGAATACGTTTGATGTAAAATCTGTTTTCCTTCCGTATTTAAGACTACATTCTTTTTTCGGTAGGTGTTGTGCCCAAACCAGAAGTCGACGCTCTTGGTAGAAATAAACAAAATGAAGGCGTTCTCAGTCGGACTGCGCTGTATAGCATAGTTGTGATCGGCAGTGTGCTTATCATCGTTTTGTTGCTCATAATATTAATACTATACCGAAGGAAGAAGTTGTACGGCGGGTTTTACATCTTTACTCTGCCTCCAATGCCTGACTATATCAGGAAACTTGACCCTGACAAGTCACTGATTGAACAGACACATAAGCTACCGTATGATGCCGAATGGGAGTTCCCCAGAGAACGCTTAGAGCTTGGTGAGTTTCGCTTCACTCTTGCGGTCACAGTAATCATTATCGTGAACGTGATCTGATCCTGATTATCGTAAACATAATCATAATAATCATAACCATAAACATAATCATAATCATAACCACAATCACAATCACAACCATAATCAAAGTCGTAACCAAAATCATGATCATAATCATATCATAACTGTAACAAACAACCATAGTGAAAACCACAATCATTTCATACTTATAATCATATCCTTAACCTTAACCGTAATCATAACCATAAGTTATAGTCATAATCATATTGATGAACGAAACGGGCCCTGTTCACTGCATGTTAATTCAGTAACAACTCGAACTCCCGACGATTCAAACTCTCGATAATTCGAACCTTTTTACGCTTTCCTTAAATGTTCGGGTAATTTTTAGTCAACTGCAAGTCCAAATGAATGAAACGTTTCGTCCTGCACAGGTCGCCCACTCGGTTCCGGGCAGTTTGGCCAGGTGTACCTTGCAGAAGCCGTTGGTATCGTTGCTTTTGACCCACGTGGAAGCGTCAAACGAAAATCCGGAAGACGGAGATCGCGTTTCGGGTCCAACAGAAATCCATATGTTGGCAGCAAACAGGTTTCAAAAGTAGCGGTCAAGCTGTTGAAAGGTGAGCTGTTACCAGCCTTATATTGCTGTCTTGTCAAACAGTAATGTTTTACTGGCATAAAGTGTAATGATTTGCTGCTGGTACAAGGCAGTAATATTTTGCTGTTATAAAAAGTAATGTTTGGTTGAAATAAAGCAGTTATGTATAAAGCAGTAATATTTTGCTGGTACAAATACTTAAGTCGAAAAAATAAACTAAATCAGCAAAATCAATTTGTTATAAACTGGGGTAACATACAAAATTACGCTAACGGCTTCAGTACAAGAATACAAAAGCAGAAACGCAAATGCATATCTACGGTGTTTTACACTTTGTCGTTGTAGATGGAGCAACGGAGTCGGAATATAGAGACTTGGTATCGGAGCTCAAGATTCTGATGCACGTTGGAGAGCATAAAAATATTGTAAATTTGCTTGGAGCTTGCACCAAAGGTACGTTGAAAATCAGCACAATAAACAGACAAATACATCAAGACAAATCGTTGTTTCTTTCTTTGCTTTTACTCTTGCTGTTTTGGTATATAATTTCTCATTGAAAGCACGCGTTTACTCAACATGACGGATAAACGCAAAATTATTAATAAACTAATTATTCTGAATGATATATAGATAATAATGGGTACGGCTTCAAATGATGAGTAACAGAGACTGAGTACTTGCA
>JANRMR010068430.1:0-14016 GCA_025434825.1 Bergia sp. 'catenularis' | reverse complement strand
GGGGGAAAGGGGGGTGGAGGGTAGGGAAAAAGAGGAGGGAGAAAAGAAGGAAAGGATCTATCTACCCTTTAACGCCGCTACGCAGGCTACCCTGGGAAGGAGGCTCCAAATGCTTGTCGATATTCTCACCATGATTTATTTTCTCGCATTGATCATGGTTTCCAGTCCATCATACTGGTGGACTTTTCAGTGTTCGAAAAGTAGTTTTTAAAAAGGCATTTGGATTTCTTATTAAGTTTTCTTTATTTATGAACGGTGATTTCTGTTCTTATATGAATAAATGAACAGTGGTTTCTAATCTCGTGCAGTTCACCGATGTTTTGATATTTTGTTTAAGTCTGTCATTTTCAAAGGGTCATTTCTCAATCACTATTCTAAGTGGATGAATTTTATTGTTATAACGCGTCTGCCATGTTTGTCATATATACACATGTTCTTAATTAAAAAGGACTGAACGGAAGAAAGGGTGCTGAAAATATCTAGTTGAATCCTAGCCTTCGGTGCAATCGCCTTATAACCAATTCCCCTCTCAGTGGAAGTCTCCATACAACAATTTTGGAACTTGGATGAAGTGGCAATACTAGTTGTTAAATTATTTTTTTAGTTAATACGTTGACAATTCTAGAGATTAAAAATGTTGTTTTTGTAATCAGGCATCGAAATGTTAAAAAATTGTGTAAAACACGGGAGTTGTTTCTGATTAAAAGTTTTTGTATGGTAAGACGTTTCCATCACTTCAGTGATCTTCTTCAGTAGCCGTTGGTGCCGTCCAATAATCCTCATCATTGAGGGGTGGCCATATTGGGAAATAAACAAAAATATGATCGTCAATAGATTGTGGGAGTGAAATACGGCTAATTAAATGCATACATGTACTTCGCGCTCACAAAACACTACGAACCATATCTTTTCTTTTTAAAATACGAATGAATTGTTGTTATGGTCAAATACACAAACTACTTGCAAATAAAAGTAAATTTGTCCGTGTTATTGGGCAGCGGTTTATTTTGGCCCTAGGCATTTCCTTGCATACAACTATATTTTGTAAATATAAACGAAATAAAACAACAACAAAAATAAACAAAATATAGATAGAATTAGATACTTTCTGTAAAAAGTGAAATGATAATAAAAGTATTGTATTGTATTGTATTAGTCGGTGACGATATAGTGAAACAGGATATTCCCAGTTTGTTACCCTGGTTACGGTATACTGATATTATCTTCGCCTCCCTGAAATACGCCAATATTAACTGATCGGAAGTAGAATCATCGACCGAAGTTGAACAACTCTCACGAACGTTTGGGAAAGCACGTAATTCAGTAAAATAACTTTGTATTTGTGTTTTAGCTTGATAAAAAGAATCTGATCCGTGGATGAAAATCGGGTGAGTCTTTCGATCCTTTAATTTTTGATAATTAAAAATTAGAACACGAGCTAGTGTTGAGTATATAGATTGAGGGATTCTCAATACACACGATAAATATACACTTGTAAGTGTTATTGGTATTGTTATTATTACGGAGTTTGGGTTATGAGATTTGGCAGAATTAAAAGCAACTCGGAATTCTATGTTAAATTTTGCTTCGTGACTTTGTAGTTCTTTTATGCGGGTTTGATTGTTCACCGTTTAAAGCGTCGATTGGTCAATTTAATAGAAGCGGAAAATGGGATACAACAATAGCATCCCCGCAAACAGTTATTCCCTCTCTGCTCTGACGAAGGGAAAATGCTCGAGACGTCAACCTTACAACAATAACAATAATTTATTATAATATAATAATACAATTTACAGAATTTGTTTAGCCTGCATAATAGCTAATCCAATCTTACACACAAAAAATAAACCATATCAACTTTTGTTGATCAAAAAGAAATATTCAGCTCACCCTCCTTCAGTATTATTCTCCTTTGCCACGTCGAGAGATCCCTCTCTCCGAAAAAAAAACAACTGTGTATTTAACTAAGATAAAAATAGCGCACTCTTACCTTCTCAACTCGAGGCGTATTTTAAACTAATGACCTTTATGACAGGTATTCAGTAAAACTACACGGCTAAAGTTTATTTCTGGTCAGTCCTTACAGCAATATAATTAATTAATTAATGTCTTCAGTTTCTTTTCCTCACATTTCCGTTTAGCCTCCCAGCAGCCATTATTCTCCTTCGCTGTGAGACGTCTCTCCCTCGGTTCAGGGACTAATTTCCCTTTTGCTCTCATAAAATCTACTCGGTATTTCTTCATATTTTTATGTTCAAGTTCAAATTGAAGCATATTCAAAGAATAATATGGTCATAACAGCTGGGCCATTTATAAAACTTTATCAAGCGTATCTTTAAGTTCAATCGAGACACCTAAACTTTCCATCGGGAATATCAAAATGGACAACAGAGCCATCGTTTTGTTTGTTCAGTGTTGACTGCTGTCCTTAAAAATAAATTTTACACATGAATTTGTGGCTGGCAAAATGGTTGATAGTGGCTAGTCATGATAACGGTGGCCCACAACTATTACGGCAAAACAATACAACTCACGGCACAAACAAAATGAACTCACGGCAAAACGAATCAACTCAGGGCAAAAAAAAAAGAATCAACTCACAGCGGAAGTGGAAGCCACGGCGGAAGTAAACGCTGCAACTTTAGTTCCCATTCCTCTCGACTGAACGGATTAAGGTTCACTTCCGCCTTGTTTCAACTTCCGCCGTGAGATGATTTTGTTTTTTGTCTTGCCATGAGTTTCTCTTATTTGCCGTGAGTTCATTTTGTTTGTGACGTGCCGTGACGGTTGTGGGGCACCGTACATGATAGGCCAGTCAACCAAATGTCGCAAAACAGCCTAAACATTACTCGTAAAGCGTAAATATGAGAAAACAGTAACCGTAATTTTAATATTTAGATCTTTGCGTTTGTCAAAACCGTAACTGTGACTCATAAAATGCTGTTAACGGTTTAAAACTCTGTAAAATCAACAAGGATCACAAATTTTAGGGGAGGCATTTGCCTCCTCTGCACATAGCTGGCTACGGCCCTATAATAAAGGCTGTGATTTTGTTAAGAACCTGTTTTTACATGTGTAACGTATCTACATAGAGGACTGGGTTCTAGTCAGGGAATCATGAGTTGACAAGACTTAGTGTTGTGAGTTCCATAGAGCAGTTATGTTACAGCATGTTAAAAAACAGCAAAACCATATCAAGTTTTTTATTTATTTATTTTTTAAAGTATGATAAATTCTTATCTTTTTCTAGCAAAACTAGTTATCAACTAACAAAAAGTTAAGATTGAAATACCATATTTTGTACTCTAAGAATTTTCACAAGAATATTTTAAGCCTAAATATTGGTACCACAAATGGACCAAAGCGTTGAAGGAGGACTGGGCCATAAAACACATGATTCATGCACTACATCAATGTCGTCCTGCCCTGGCCACTCAAACCTATCATTCAAAATGTATGCTAATTTTTTAAAGAAGCCAAAACATTGTTTTTCCCAGTGATAATAAATTTGATTGGTTGAATCACGTGCTTTTAAAAAATAGTTCCTATTTCTAATGTCAGAAAATATCATATTGGATAATGGACTGTGGATAATGGATAGTGGATAATGGGTAGTGAATAATGGGTAGTGGATAATGGGTAGTGGATAATGGGTAGTGGATAATGGACTGTGGATAATGGATAGTGGATAATGGTAGTGGATAATGGGTAGTGGATAATGGGTAGTGGATAATGGGTAGTGGATAATGGATAGTGGATAATGGATAGTGGATAATGGGTAGTGGATAATGGGTAGTGGATAATGGGTAGTAGATAATAGGTAGTGAATAATGGCTGTGGATAAAGGAGTGTGGATAATGGGTAGTGGATAATGGGTAGTGGATAATGGATAATGGATATACGCGATAGTGGATAATGGATAGTGGATAATGGAAGTGGATAAAGGAGTGTGGATAATAGGTAGTGGATAATGGACTGTGGATAAAGGAGTTTGGATAATGGGTAGTGGATAATGTATAGTGGATAATAGATAGTGGATGATGTTTAGTGGATAATGGATAGTGGATAATGTATAGTGGATAATAGGTGGTGAATAATGAATAGTGGATAGTGAATAATGGGTGATGGATGATGATTAATGGATAGTGGATTGTGCATAATGGGTAATGGATAATGAATGATGGATATTGGATAATTGATAATGGATAATGAATAATGGATAATGGATGACGGATAGTCGATAATGATAGTTGATAATGGATGGTGGATGGTGGATAATTGATAACGGATAATGAATATTGGATAAGGGATTGTATGTAATAGATGGTGGTTAGTGGATAATGGATAGTGGATAATTGATAACGGATAGTAAATATTAGATAAGGGGTTGCGGGTAATGGATAGTGGTTAATGGTTGATGGATAATGGACTATTGATGGTGGATAGTCGATAATGATAACTTCGTACTTTCATAGCCCCCACCCTCCTTTCTCCTCCCTCTTCGCAACCCTTTTATACACCAAAATGCCATTTTATGCTATCCTATCATATACTGTGAGAACGAAAAAGGCTTTTTTTTTTGGGCGTATTATATTAGGCATCAAATTCACCTGGAGCTCAACTAAGGTCGGATTTTCGCAGGGATGATGTTCGCTTGTGGAACTGATTCGCACATAAAAGGTCGCAAACATCACGCAGTACCAAAAGTGTAGCTTATCAGTACATAGTACAATTAAAAAATATTTAGACCTTTCCAGGGTGTCACTACATAAGGCATCTGCAAGACTCGTTCATTCTCTTTTCACTCAAGACAACAAAATGAGAAGACGCGACTGAGTTGTACGATGTTCATTTACATAAGATAAACAAAAATATTCTAGCTCCTCTTCAAAATATAAGTCTCATATTCCTGAAAATTTTAAAATATTTCCCCAACTCTTAATATGATTCGGATTTTCCATTTTCCCATATTTTAACTTTATTTTTCACAGCTATAATCTACGCAATTCGATTTCTTGTAAAACCGGTTTTTTTTTTTAAAAAACAGCAATGAAATTCTAGACACGTCTGCAGAACGTCCTTTTAAGGAAAATGAACAAAATGTTAAATGTACAGTGCGTGACTACAGTTACTTGATTGGACAGATACAAATATGATACAAATATGACACAAAAACATTGTGTGCATAAAACCATTATTGAAATACTCAATTCCCAGTTTAATAGATATTCCTTTTGTATACGAAAAAAAGGTAAAAATTCATGCTCTAAGCATTCCAGAACTTAGAAGATTATGTTGAAAGAGGACTAAAGTGTTTACAGTTTATCGTCGTTTTCGTAAACTAGAACTGGCACAAAATATCCAGATATATATAAAAAAATGAAAGCTTCTTTTGCCGCTAAATACGAAAGAGCCTGTTAGCCCCAGTTTCGTCTACCTGCAGTTGTATCACTTGTCAGGTACGCACTTGTTTTGTTACATTTTTCTTGCTGAAATACCGTACATTTCATCTGCGGTGCTTTACAGTTTCGACACGCAGTTCCCTGAACTTAAAGCCACCGCCAGTAATATTGGTTCTTTAAAAGAAAAGATATTCTTATCGTGTCCTGAAGGCTACGCAGAAGCTATTTTAAAAAATAATGGATGATTGAAGCAGGAACAAAAGAAAGTTGCATGAACATGTAAGCGCGAATGTTTTACAAGCTCTAGCCCCAGAGCCGCTGTGTTTTAGATTTAGAAGGTAAAGGAACATTTTCTTCTGTGTCCCTGTGCTGTCTTATCTCCCTCCTGTTGACTTTCAGACTTGTAGTTAGGCATTTTTTGCCTACTGCTACAAATATGATTCAAAGGCAGCCATGTGTGTTTACATCATTTACATTTTACCACAATACACTGCGTGGCGCCATGTTTTTCTGGATGTCGACTCCGTCACTCGTCAGTGGTAAGGAACCGACCATTTCGTAAAGCAGGGTTGACAAATTGATTGATTTTCTTGAGAATTTTATGTAGGGCCACAGTTTTAGCTGCAAATTTTTCTTAGTTTCTTATACATTTTTTTAAAAAAATTCTGGAAATTCCGATGCCTGTAATAATTATTCTTTATACTGCTGGTTCGTGTTCTCCCTTTTACCATCAGAGATATACCTACAAATTGTTGCCATGATGAACACAAATAAAGTGTTCACCGACTCAGTGAAAGTCTGTTCAGATGTTCTTATAGGCCATTTCTATATACTGTGTTTAGTGATTGAAATTTGTAGTCCGCACGGTGAGGGTAGAAAAGGGGGAAATTTGCCAGGTATATCAATATTCTAGTTGGTCTGGGGGGAGAAGAGGAGTAAAGAACCCCGTGGTGCAACTGTTCACAGTAAAGAGAAGTTGCATAGGGCATTTTGCTTGGTCTGTCAACTTTCCAGTTAAGGGGAGGGGAAGGAATGGGGGAGGGGAAAGAGGTATTGACAACCGGACAGTGCACCATTTTAGTACTGAGAGCAAATAAGAAGAGGTCTTAGTCTGCCGACATTCTATTTAGTCAGGGGGGACGGAAGCAGGTAGAGAACCACACAGTGACGGCCATTTTAGTAGTGAGAGCAAATAAGAAGAGGATGAAAAGGAGAAAGTCTGCTTGGTCTGTCAACACCCTAGTTAGTTAGGAGGGGGAAGCGTTAAACGACAACGCCATTATTTGATGTTGGAAGTAAAGAGGAGAAGGGACTAAATTAAATTGCTTAGTCTGACAACTCTCTAGTTAGTCAGGGGTAGAGGAGGAATTAGAAAACCACACAGTGACGCATTTTAGTACTGAGTGAAAATAGGAAGAGTACGAAAAGGATAAAGCGTGCTTGGTCTGTCAACACTTTAGCTAGTCAGGGAAGATAAAAGCGGTAAGAGAACCGCGTGGCGCCCTTATTTGATTTGGAAATAAAGAGGAGAAGGGAGATGTTTGCTTGCTTTGTTTGCTTTGCCTTCTCCAACCTCTAAGTCAAGAAAGTGTTCTCTTTAGTGGCGTCTTCTGTCTGGATTTTAAAGAAGGTACCTAAACAGTCTTAACTAAATGTTAATTATTCTATGACAAAACACCTCACTTCAAACCCACATATCTGCGGTTTCCCTTGGTCAAAGTCCATGCAGTTTGGCTCATAAGAAAGCTTATCCTAAGGCCTACACACGTTTTTTTCGCATTTTGGAAGTCATCAGACAACTCCTTCACGTCCAAAAATGAATTTAAATGGGCGCGCTTCAGAAGGTTATGCCTCCCTTCTCAGGATATATTAAAACCATTTTTACGTTATCCCCATGTAATAAGTGTTATTTCTTGCCTAAATCAATTAACAATAAGGCGTAGTTTAACATGTAGTAGCTCCTTCGGTTTTCCTTTACTTCTGCAAAGTTGTACTTTTAACAATTTTGAAGCTTATTTGGATTTTCTAAACAATAAGTCAGAAAGAGGAAGGGAGGGGGGAGGGGTGGGGATGGTATGGAGAGGAGACAAATTGTTTCAATATTAAATAAATCCGTGTACCTTCTTTAAAATTCAGTCAGAAGATATCGACAAATACGATCAACGGACAAGAAGCATCAGTTAGTTTCTTTGGCAATCTTCTGCGTAACCACAAGTTTATAAAATAACCTTCTCTGACCTGTAACTGAAGAATGTCTTCTATCTAGTGGCGTCTAAAGATAACAACATGCAAAAACAATTAACGGACAAGAAGCATGGCTAGTTTCTTTCTCAATCTTCTGCGTATCCACATGTTTATAACAAAACCTTCTCAGACCTCTAAGTCAAGAAAGTGCTCTCTTTAGTGGCGTCTTCTGTCTGGATTTTAAAGAAGGTACCTAATCAGCCTTAACTAAATTTTAATTATTCTATGAAAAAACACTTCACTTCAAACCCACATATCTCCGGTTTCCCTTGGTCAAAGTCCATGCGGTTTGGCTAATAAGAAAGCTTATACTAAGTCCTACAAATTCAGTCAGAAGATATCGACAAATACAATCAACGAACAAGAAGCATCAGTTAGTTTGTTTGGCAATCTTCTGCGTAACCGCAAGTTTATAAAATAACCTTCTCAGACCTCTGACCGAAGAATGCGTTCTATTTAGTGGCTTCTAAAGAAAGGGACAAATACAATAAACGGACAAGAAGCATGGCTTCGTTTCATTCTCAATCTTCTGCGTATCCACACGTTTATAACAAAACCTTCTCAAACCTCTAAGTCAAGAAAGTGTTCTGAAAGATTGATTAGGTACCTTCTTTAAAATCCAGAGAGAAGACGCCGCTAAAAAGAACACTTTCTTCAGTTAGAGCTTTGAGAAGGTTGTTTTATGAACTTGTGGTTACGGAAAAGATTGCGAAGCAAACTGACTCATGCTTCTTGTCCGTTGAGTGTCATTATCACTAGACGCCACTAAAGAGAACACTTTCTTCACTTAGAGGTCTGAGTTTATTTTATAAACTTGTGGTTACGTAGAAGATTGCCAAACAAACTAACGCATGCTTCTCGTCCATTAAGTGTATTTCTCGTTATCACTGGACGCCACTAAAGAGAACACTTTCTTCACTTAGAGGTTTGAGGTTATTTTACAAGCTTGTGGTTACGCAGAAGATTGCAAAACAAACTAGCTCATGCTTCTTGTCTTGGGCGCAAGCAAAACGATTTTTTTTTCTGCAACACATACTTGGTACTGGTCCCCGGGGGAGGATGCCGCTGGACCCCCCGTAGGAAACTGAACTTGCGCGCAAATTTTTTTTCTCCCCCCTCTCCCCCAATGTTGGCTTCCGTCGGCGCTGTATAGATATTAATTATAATTTTTTTGTGTTTGAATCTTTTTGGTGCACTTTGTTTTTCAGCGTGTTTTAAATTTGGACGCAAGTTTCAATCAACGGTTTTACCTTTATTTGCCTTGTATAGAATCTATACTAAAGTTCGTTCAATAGCTGCTGCAATTGATTTAGGATTTAATGGAGCCGAAACCAATTAAAGAACTGGACACATTTTAGGTATTCCGCTGGTAATCAGCTACTGATTTGCGCGCAGAGAAAACAGCTTGTTTTTGCTTGTTTGACATAGCATGTCTCGTGCTACTAGCAGTTATTGACACCTTTTAAACTAGAATTCAACCATCTTTGCGAGTTTTTCACACCGGATACTGGTACGTTGACCGGAAAGGAGAAAGGATGGGGGGAGAATTGGGGTTGGGAATACCATATAAAAAGGGAGGGGTTGCTCGTCGTAAATTTTCAATTGAAACTCTAAAAGGTACCAACCTGTGTGTGGCTTAGGCTAAGTTTTATCGCCAAAAGGTACCAATCAGGAACTTTGTGACAAAAAAGAAATTTCAATGAAATTAATAGCAATAAAGATATAAGCATCAAATAAGCAGTCGTGTCAGAAAGCATTTTCATATGTATTCGCTTGTTCAACGTCACTTGCTCCGATGTTTGTATGAAATAATATTTAATTGACCATGGTGCCCACAAGGTACCATGCTGTATTTAAATATAAGTATTTTGCTTTGAACACCCTAAGCGGTGCCAGAACCCGGACTTTTAACCCCTAAGAGGTACGACAATCACCCCCGCCCCTGTTAGTATCGGAGTCTCCCCGGGGGCCTGGACATAGAGTAGCCGTAAAAACGGAACGACTGAGCCCGATTCTGATTGGCCAAGATAGATCCAAAATTTAACCCCCTTCCACTAAGCTATTGGTATGAATACCTGCACACTATCTGACCATTAATCCTTCCGTCCTGCCTCATGTTCGCTCTGCTAGATCTTCGAATCTAAATATTCTTCTATTCAACGCCCGTAAGTGCAAAACATCGACACTCCAACGGTCGTTCCTAGCCTATCAACATTCCATCAAAGCGCAGTATTGCAGAATGTTCAGAAATGACACTTGAGCATTTCTGGTGTATATTTTGTCTAAATAATCACTGGTGTATAGTCACATCAACATTTGTAAATATGTAGAATATACACTTTAGACACTATTGACACTTACACCGAGTATACTGTGTCTAATTAAACAAAATGGACACTTGGCCGTTCTTTAAAATTTCTCCGAATGTACAGAACTGACAGAATATACACTTTGGTCATAATCACCGTGTATAGTGTGTCTAATTAGACACAATATACAAAACAGACACTTGGCCGTTCTTTCAAAGTATCTGAATATACACCTTATACACTTCAGACATATACGTACATTATATGTGTATTCTGCAACGTGTATACTTGCAGAATGTAATAATAATAATAATAATAATAATAGCAATAATAATAATAATAATAATAGCAATAATAATAATAATAATAATAATAATAGTGGCGTTACTCAGACGGCATTTCCACAGAGTGGCTCATCATCCATCTGGGGGACCAACGGCTTAACGTCCCTGTCCAACGACGGTGTGGCGAAAGAAGGTGACCTAAATATTCAACTCCATGGCCAAGCCGGGAATCGAACCCGGGACCTTCTAGATCATCCGTCTAGGGGATCAACGACTTAACGTCCCTGTCCAAGGACAGTGTGGCGAAAGAAGGTCACCTAAATATTCAACCTCATGGCCAAGACGGGAATCCAACCCGGGACCTTCAAGTTAGCCGTCTGAGATCTTATCAATTGAGCTAACATCGAATACACAGTTTATACTAGCAGTGTATATTATGTATACCGATACACAATTTGCAGTAAAACTACTATAAATGTACATTATATACTGTATATTTTGCAATACCGCGCCTCTCTCCAACATTCGCACTCCACTGCCAGCCTTGCAAACTACGACCCCGAAGATCTTCGCTCTTTCTTTGTGTAAGATGATTAGCATTAGTAGATTAAATACAGAAAAAATGAATGAAAAGATCATGATCTATCATTACATTTTTTCTTTGTTGTTCTTATTTACAGTTTGCTGTAAGTACACTGTAAATGATTTACTGTACTATTATCTGCTAAAAAAATTCAGTTAAAATAAATAATAATAATAATAATAACAACAAACAAACATTGAGGCATTCTACGACTGAGTGCCAAGACGTACCCAAAGTAACAAAAATTCAGGAGAGGAAACAATAAGCTGCGAATGACAGTAGGTTTTATTAAAAAGTTTCATATACAAAATGTACAGGTTCGTCACACCTCGAAGGAGCAAAAGTAATATAAACAATAATTTAAGTACGCACAGTAACGATTTGGATTTCCTGTTCGTTGTACAAACACGCCAAAAGCTCAGCAATAAGACATTAAAACTCTGCTCTTTTGAGTCCATTAAACGTTTTAGTAGTTAAATAGTTCCACAAACTTCGGTGTTTCTAAACGCTATCTTACGAGCAAACCAATCAATTTCTCAAGAAAACAAGAGACACTCATTTTCAAGTATTTAAAAAAAATGTTTCCCATTACACGAAAGCTCAGACAAATAACTATTTATAAATATGGCTGCCAGGCTACTCGCTCAGTTGGCAAAGCAATGCCATGCCTTTCTCGATCCAGTAGTCAGAAGGTCTGTCTGTGGGGATATAAACGGCTACCACGAAATTGGTGGAATGACCTGGGAAAGCAAAGGAAAGTCAAGGTAAGGTAACACAGTGTGTGGCTAAGTACTATACTGAAGGTTTGTTCCATTGCATGATTGTCTAATTTTGCTACAGCTCGCCAAAACCAAATAACAACTGTTACCAACAATTTAGGTGCAGTTCTACCTTACACGCTGAACATGTAGTACGGATGGGTTAATTTCAAGGGCGATTGAAATGGATTACACTTTTTTCCTCTTGGCCCGTAGGTTAAATTATTAACTGACGCAACAAAGCCCCTAAGAACATTGATTTTAAAATAGTTTTTTGTCCAATTAATCGTTTTAATCAACACACTTGATATAAAAACTTTAAAGAACTAGTTTTAAAGCAACAATTCTGCATGAAATAAACATGAAACTTTGCATTTGAGACAGATAACATTTTATACCTTTCCCACTGGTAAAATTAACACTTATGCAAACTGACGAGGAACGAAGTTGAAACGGCGTCAAAAGCTGAATAACTTCAAGTTGTATGGCTTTAAACGATTTGCTTCTCTGGTATTTGATAAAACTAGTAAATATGACATTTACGGAAACAAACTTTCATCTGTAGCAGCAATTAAGGTGTCAATACTCTCGGTATATTGCCAAAGAACTCAGAAACTAGTCTTAGGCTTAATAGTGCAGGACTTGTTTAGCGTCATTAACGAATGGGAAATTTCTCATGTTTGTGTTGAGTTAATGAGTGGATTATTACCTGTTGTTGATAGTACTCCAGCCCTAATAGGTTTTACCTTCAGTACTAATAAGGTTTACCTGTTATTGATAGTACTCCAGCCCTAATAGGGTATTACCTCCAGCCCTAATAAGGTATTACCTTCAGTGCTAATAAGGTTTACCTGTTGTTGATAGTACTCCAGCCCTCAGGGACGTCTTGTACAGGGGGCAGCTGTATCGGGACTCTTCTGGTGTGAAATTCATCTTGGGCTCCATATGTAGCATTGGAAGAGGCTGTGAGGGACAGTACACAGCGCAATATAAGCATATTGTAACAATACAACTTTCCGCTATAAAAGGTCTCGCCAGGCCTTTTACACCTTTGGTTGACACCCGGCCTTTGTGGAGGGAACATCTCCGATTATCTACTTTATTGCTTTTTTTCTTGTTACTTACAGGGCGAAATTCAAAATCAAATATCTGAAAAAACATATCGAAGTATGAGCTGAAAATAGTGATCAAAGCTATAAAACACCGCTGGTAGGAATCACTCAACTACGGCATTACTTCTTGCAGACTCATACGGGTTCATCTCTCCAGTATCAGGATCAGCCAACATCATTCTATTCTCGTCTTATCGCGAAGCGTCCATATACAACCAATGCACCAATACGGACACACAGACACAAGAATAAACAATTGCACACAGACACATACCGGGTTCATCTCTCCAGTATCAGGATCAGCCAACATCATTCTATCCTCGTCTTATCCCGAAGCGTCCATATACAACCGATGCACCAATACAGACACACAGACACAAGAATAAACAATTGCACACAGACACATACCGGGTTCATCTCTCCAGCATGAGGATCGGCCAACATCATTCTATCATCGTCCCATCGCGCGGCATCCATATACAACCCGTGCACCAACACGCCGTCCTCTGGACTCTCGATTTCGTTGTCCTGTTCCAGCGTCTGACCGTACTCCAGTTTGGTGGTTGCCTCGGCGATTTCCTCCTGATTGCGGTAGTGACACTGAACGTTGAAGTTGAACGACAGCTGGTCAATGGGCTGGTTATACTTTCGGGCGTGGTTCTGTAACGTGCCCGTGAGGAAACCTACAGAGAATAAGTCAAATTTGTTACTAACACATTATGGTAAAACTGACAATCTGACAATAATTAAGAACCCATAAGCGATAGACAGACAAGTTCCAAAAACATACTAGAAATTGACGATTTCCGCATGAGCCACAATGCATTCTGATGTCTTATTGTCTTAATCCGTCAGTACTCATATCATTATGTTAAAATAGAGAACAAGACTGATTATGTTCTTCTACACAAATAAAATGGCAAGGGGTGAAATTCAATTTGTCTTTGAATGTAAGACCTTTCAAGAATGAAAATCGGTTTGACTGTAACACAAATTGGCGAAAAAAATTGAGAGTTTGTCTTCCCTATGTTGTTCCTGTGGAAGCCATCTGTAGTATCTCGAAACTTGGATTTCCGCCACGTTGTGAAAACTTCACAATTTAATTTACTTCTTCGTTGGGAGAAACGTTCCACCATCTTGAGTAGATCCTTGAACACTAAGTCCAGAATTCGAGCATCAGGCCCACTAACGTAATTATGCCAATTATGCATAAAGTCTATTGAAACGTATTAGGGTTGCATTTAGTGAGCATTAATAATAATAATAATAATAATAATAATAATAATTACTATATTCTTATTATTATTGTTATTATTATTAGTAT
>JANRMR010068319.1:3939-14020 GCA_025434825.1 Bergia sp. 'catenularis' | reverse complement strand
TTTCTGTTATGTTTATATTTGTAGCCAAAGACAAGATCCAACACAGTTGAGAGTATTATATTGTATTGCATGATAGTGTGCGAGATCGAGCTAATTTTATTTCTAAAGAACAAAAACACTTCTTGTGAGTTTACACCGCCTTACATTTAACGACGTTGTAGTTTGGTCAGTTCGTTACTCCACCAAGCAAAGTTTTGTTATTACAATTTACAGTTTCGTTGATTCGTTGACTGTAGAGTAAATCTGAGTAGATTTATGCTGAATTAACGGCTTGGTGATGTTGTTGTATCCGATGGGTGAAAACTGTAGAAATATCAGACTTCATTTATCGCTTTGTATGATGGTTATCCTCCCACTGAGAGCGGCAATTGCTTATAGTGTCCTCCTGAAAAAGATATGAACAAGTTTGATTTTTAATGCGCAGTATTAGTAAAAGGATTCTTGGTACAGTACATTTGTTTTAAATTTCCGAGCTGTCGAGTAAGGGACTGTCCACACCGCGTAACCTTGTATGCAACATTGCACGTAATTGGTCTGTTTCACACTGACGCTACGGATCGAAAATCTCACTTATTTTCTTATATTCCACCATCACAATTATTAAACGTGGCTGGGGTATTTGTATATTCATTCACCTTCGTCATTCTGTACGTGACTGACCAAGAGTGTAAGTATGTATATATATGCATGTATGTATATTTATATATGTATATATGTCTGAATGTATGTATGTGTGCATGTGTGCTTGTGCTTGCTTAGGTGTGCGCGCGCGAGTGTGCGTATTTATGCTCGCGTTCACTTGCGCATTATTCGTTTTGTATACATATCAAATCAGTAACAATGTGTGCTGGGGTAGTAGAAAGTAAAAGTAGTGAGAAAAAAATCTAAGAGACATGGGCAAACAACATTACCTTGAGAAGCAACCCACCTTACAAACTAGTAGTGGAACGGGAACCCAGGATAGCCGAACCCTCCATATCCGCCAAACCCTCCAAATCCGCCAAACCCTCCATATCCTCCGTATCCGCCATATAAGGGAAAGCCTCCGCAACCAAAGGGGCTAGGAAATCCCCAGGGTGCTCCATAACCGAACCCAAAGCCACCATAAGGACCACCGCAGCGCTTGGAAGGCTCTGCGCTTCGTTTTGTTGGGCCTGGTAGAAAATCCAACATGGTTTGAGGTATAGTTAGGATAACATAAATTACTGGAAATTATGTTTATCATACCAAAAAGTTTAGAAGTAACGAGCATAATTCAAATGGTAAGTAATACTAAAGAGAAAAACGTGTTAATAAACTCTTATGAGGTACTATTCATTTATGAAATTCTTTATCATATATTATTTATTATCACTGAAGTTACATTTCATGTTGAAATAAATTCATAAATTCAAAGTTATCTCAATATAACAATTGCTGCAGTTTCATTGATTTTGTTACTCATTGTCTATTATCTTATACCCCTTTTTAAAACAGTCAAAACAGTGTCTTCTCGTTTTTGAAGAAAAAACTGTAAATCTTAAAAAATTGTTTATTTTCAGACATTACCCATGACATTGTATTTATTAGCTTACAAAAATACCTCCTGTCCGAGACTATATTGCACCACGTTTTTGTCTCGATTAGTGATTAAACGTAACCTTAGCTTCAAAATAAAGTTTTATCGACTTTCTTAAGAAATTCAAAATATTTTTAAAGTTAACTCCAAGTTGACTCCGGTGAAAACTTGTGGAGGAAAACGTGTCGCACAATGCAAGTCCTCTTGAAAGACGTTTTGTAAACCAACTTGAAAATACGTCGTCTCATAATCTCGTGGCTACTTGCAAGAATTCGTTTCGATTTCGCATTCTTTTTTTAATTTCCAAATTTTTACTTGATTCAGTTTTAAGTCTGTTACATAATTCTCAACGAAACCAAAATTAATCATTTGAACAGTTTTAGTCATTAATCAAACCCATTATGATTGGTGATCACAGCATTTTACAAAGTATACTATGTAATCTCTCGCGTCTTACCTCGTCTCTTATGCCCGCCACAACCACAGCCGTGCCCGTGAGGGCAGTGACACAGTGGCTTGGCTTCCAGTGGCTTGAATTTAAACTCGGGTGGAGTGCATTCACAGCAGCAGGGCCAGTAGCACGGCCACTGACATTTTCCTTTCGGCGGCTTCTTCTGACAGCATTCACAGCAAGGGTTATTGACGCATGCGCCGAACGTACAAGGAAAGTTCAGGTTGGGACAACATCCACAGCCGCAACCGCCGCAGGCGTGAGGGTGGCCGAACCCGCCGCAGCAGTTGGAGCAACAGCAGCCTTCGCCAGGGATGCCCCACTCACACCCACCGCAGCCACCGCCAAGACCATCACCACATCCACCAAATCCACACCGTTTTACTGCATGCACATGCAAATAATACCCCAAAATGTTTGTTATTAAAGTTTAATGAATACAAGACTTTTAAATATTCTAACGAACATTACAGATAAATACATTACCGAATAATGCACACACAAGTGTGTTTTATGAATTTAGAATAAACGTCATAAATTAGAGAATAACATGCAGAAATGTTTGAATTTAAATTTAAGCACTGTTTCAACACACCATATGAAATATTTTTACTATTAGACCTCTTCACAAGGCCGGCGGAGCAGGGAAGGTTATTTTTTGAATAATGAAGACGGACTCAGATAACATATATTGCTCAATTATCAATTCTTAAAATAGAGTGAGTGTATAATGTTGAAAATAATGGTTTTGCGCTCGCTGTTCATTTGCGAGCCAGATCATCCATAATACAACAAATTTGCAATTTCAGTGCCAGCAGAATGCTTTTTGAGCAATTGAATAAGTTTTTAGCTGGCCGAGTATATCAGGAAACAGCATGTAAAAATGTCGTTCGTTGTGAGCAAAATACACCCACGAATTCTCTAAGAATGCAGGAATGGCATTATAAACACGAAATTATTCAAAATGTTCCGGGGGGGAGGGTTGGAAGAGGGGGCATGCCTCAGTGTGGGGCCACTCCAATATCAATTGCCTGCCCTGCTTCGGAAATAAATCATATTGAATTTTTCGAAATTGTTCAAAACCATGAACAGACTCAAGACCCCTATTTTTCCGAAAACGCTTTTTACTGGTCATGTAAAGCTTAGTCAGTAACGCACTGATAAAAACAAACAAACTAGTGTACTAAATGATATACTTACTAACAGCTGTTTTTTGCAAAAGTTGTTACAGATCCAGTACAGCACTAAACTTTGTGAGATTTGTAGCACATACGCTTTAATATCTATATTAATAGAACGCTGCAGTTGTAGGTTTGACAGTTGGTTACCAAAACAAGTTTTTCTAATATCCAAATTCAAGATCTTGTCAAAGCACTGAACAGTATTGATTCAGGCAACTGGTGCCGTGTTTTAACATCGGGATTGTATTGAAGAAAGTAGACAAGTACAGTTGGTTTAAGATTTCTCAAATAAATCTCAAAAACCTTTCCTAAATCACCTTGTTCTTGTTTCAAGAAGAACGCACATCTTAGATTACTTCTTTGAGAATTGTTGTACAAGCTAATTAAAATTAAAAGTAACAGGATGGAATATTTCAGTGATCTGTTCTTGGGCATGCGTAGAAGAGTGTAAGTGGCTGGAGTTGATACTGTGCCCCAGCTTTTGCCGATATTTCTAAAAGATTAATCCGGAGTTCTTCATAAACTTTTCCATGTTAGGTCCTTTTTAAAAGATATCTACTTTTACAATATTTAATCTGTTCGCAGAAACTGTAGCTCTTTACTTGTTGTTTTAAGAAAAATCAACGAATTTTTTGTTCTGCTGATTTAACAAAGATTTCTACCCAAAGATGAACCAGTGCTTTTATTTTATGGCTTCGATTCTTCAGTATTTGAACTGAACCTAGCCATCACTGAATAAGATATGATGTGTTACGTGAGTGGATAGTGAACCGATGTGATGTTCAAACTCCCCATATATAGATATAATTTTATTGGCATAAAACACATTTACAAGATCACAAAGACGACATATTACATGTCAGTGCTTCTGTAATCCTTTTTGGAAGTGCTTTGCTGGCTCTGCCAACGACAATATAGACAACGTTCAACCTGTTTAGACTTTGGTTTCCAAGATATTTGGTGATTTGTCGAAGACAGCTCCATGCATAGCTTAACGGAGGGTCATTGTCTTTCGGCATTTGTCACTATTCACAAAAATCAGTTTTTCTATTTATATATTGAGCTCTATGTAAACTTGTTTCACAATTTTGTATTACAGTCTTCTGCTCTTTGTAACAACCAGAGCACTTTACAGATCGAATGTATTTTTTATTGATGTTTACAAAAAAATATTGTTCTTCGTTAAAGCCCTGGACCACTTGATAACACAGTCCACTTTCATACCTGAAAAGAAACAGAGAATATCTTTAGCTAACTAAAACATTATACCTTGTTAAAACTACGTTGTAAACAATACGTACGTTTAAGACTATCTTGATAAAACATAAAATATCAGTTCTTTTCGTTTACCTTTTTCAGTCATTTTGATAATTTTGTTCTTTCTTCCAGGAACGGACAAATCAGGTCGAATAATCACTTGTGTCAAAAGAAAAGGTTTGACGCATTTGATTTTGGTGGAAATGTGGTCACGTGGCTTACAGCACCCAGTAAAAAGGTCTAAGTGAAGAAGTCAAAACTTTCGACCTCAGTAAAGACCCAATATTTATTGGTTTAGATGAACTGTTGGCTGAACCACACCCTAACCACATCTTGGGACAAACCTCAGAAATGACCCGATATTTAATGGTTTAGGTGGAGGTTGTGTGAATCCCCTACCTCCATGGAGGACAAACCTCAGTAAGGACCCGGTATACTGGTTTAGAACAAGTTTGCTCCAATAATTGATAGATTTTAGGCTTATGGAATAAAACGAGCTGGGAAGAATTTGCTGATATAGGTGATACATGTCTTGCTGCATTATTTTTGTTAACTTGGAAGATATTTTGTGACAAAGCAATATAACTCACTCTGGAGGTAGTGAGTTGCATGGTCCCCTACTCCATCCCCTGAACATTGGGTCCGCTAAGGAATCAAAAGTTTAACCTCTTCCGTAAAATTGTTCTCGAAAAATAGATTGTTAGCACGCATAATTTCCAAAATTCGTTATTGGTGATTTGAAGATCTTCAGATCTTCTTGGGTTTTATTGAATTTCTTTTTGTTAAGAAGGAAAACGGAGTCTGGGCACTGCACGGGACTTGGGGACGAATCAAACTATCAAATATTTCACACGTAATATATATCAAAATTGTTCAATTTTAAAACTCCAATTCATAATTTAGGTTTCAGAGCAAATATTTCACAGCCATCGTTAAGTCAGAGTTTTAAACCGAAAACGTTCGGAAAATTTTACAAGTAATTTTAGTCTTATTTTATATAGTCCAAGTTTAATAGCATAGGATCAAAAATCTAAAATCTTCTACTCGCTCATGTGTTTGTCGAAACACTCAGAGTCACATACTATGTCGCAGCATCAAACATACAGACAATAGCTAATTTGTCCCTTTGTTCAAAAAATGATAAGGGAGGCGGAGCTTGTTCGGCCCACAGATTTCATCTGAATTTGAATATGGCGGGGAATTTGACTAGTTTTACTCTTTCGGAACTTCAAATAAATTTTGACCATGAAAATTGTGCACCGAGGAAGCTGAGACACGGTTCAAATTGTTCATCTAAACGTGCAGAACGAAAAAATAGCTGACAGGCTAGCGTACGTCCCTGTGATTAAACAAAAAAATCATTGGAAGTGAACTTCCATACTAGAAAAACACCGATTTTGCCAAAGTTCAGACCAAATTTGACCAAACTGTTATTAAGTTTAAAAATATGAATTTGCTATATTCGAAAACTATTATACTCCTTCTACCAAAAAGTAGCTGACAGATAACAATAGCTACTTTTCCTGACGAGAATTTTAGAATTTTGTCTAATAGGTTGAGCGGTCTTGATCAACTTTCTCTCTATTGTGGTTGACAACCGGTGGTACTAATATATGCAAAATGCAAACGTATTCTACCCTGTGACGTCATTTGTCCCCAAATTCTAAATGATGTAACTCATCATCATTATTAATAATGGTTGAATATTTTTGATGGCCCATGCTTTAACCTACTTGAGAAACCAATTGAGCACAAACCTTTTGGGAGGGAAACAAATTGGTACAGTTAGGTCTTCCCCAACATTTGCTAAAGATTATAAATATCGCCGAGAGAAAGTTCTAACATAGCGGTAGCAAGTTTTATTTTTCGCATAAAAGGTTTAGCTTGTCCAAAATAGAGAAATGGTCTTGAAAACTGGAAGAATATACCCGAAAACGGGATTGAAAGTGTTTGATTTGAATGGTATACCTATAGCCAAACTTCAAAAGTGAAAACCTTCAACTATAAGGAAAATGGGAAATTTATCCTTCAATGGAGTATTTTGGATGCGAAGGACCAGAAAGTTTAGTGAGAAACTTTGAATATTTATAAGATGGTAGCTCTTTCAGTTTTCATAATTCTGTGAGCTAACTTATTGTAAAGATTAAAATTTAAGTTAACAAAATTATAATTTTGAGAATCTAAACCAAAAGGTCCCAATCTTTAAGGAGAAGGTCGAAACACATTCCCTCATTTGCAACATTCCCTCCCCCTCCCCCCACCCTATCCGCATCCTTACTTTTGAGGACTTATTTTGCTTCAACGGGGGCTAAATGACAAATTTTAACACGCAGATTAAAATGAACGCTGGAAAGAATCAGAGAGTATATTTTTTTCTATGCTGATCTTTAGTTTTGAAGATAATCAAAAATTTGGAGTTTCGGCTTCCGAAGAAATGATAGGTGACTATATATCCCTATCCCGACCCCTCTACCCCCATAATGGTCTTTGTAATCGGGATGTGTTTTGACCTGTTCTTTTAAAAATAAAAAAATGTTCATATTTTAAAAACTTAAAAGCTTAATTGAATAAAACCTATATATAAATCGTGTTTCACTGAATCCTTTTAGCATTTTATGCCATTATCATTTTTCAAATTTTAATTTTAATGCGAGTATCTTTAGTTTTTTTGGTATTTTATTTCATATCAACAACTCATTTAAATTCTGCAGAGTCCCTCTGAAAATCGATCTAAATTTATTTTCAAATAGCTACCAAGCTAATCTTGATATCTATTAAAAAGCGCTCGATCCAATGTTATTTAATTTCATAGACTGAGCATCATGTATCGGTAGCTCACGGGTTGTCACACAGCCAAACACATACACAATTGCACTTACCGTCACAAACTAGAAATTATACGGGAATCCTCCGTAAAATCCAGGACCTAGATATCCACCGAAATGACCTCCAAATAAGGGAAATCCTCCATAGCCGTAGAAACCAGGGAAGCCAGGGAATCCAAAATGATCCCCTAAACAACACCCATAATCACCATAGAAACCTCCGCAGCGCTTTGAGGGGACCGCACTTCGTTTTGTGGGGCCTGGGTGGAAAAATGAATGAATGATGTGTAAGATAGAATAAACGACAGCAAAAACAATGTAAAAACTTAGCTATAATTAATATTAGAAATGGTAATTACAGTAATAGTAATAGTACTAATAATCTGATTGGTTCCCAATATCAATTTTTTCCCCCTTGATAATGGCGTAAAGATGGCGGAGGCTTACAGTCTTGCTCCGCTGTATTTTGCAATTTTACTATCGTACATATCAACTTGTATATTTTATATATGTACGTTTTTAATTATTTAATTTTAATGGAAGGGTAGGTTATCAATCGGGACTATGTCCTGTTACCATATCCCTGTCACATTGTACATTGTATATTCTTTTTTCTCTTTTTTGTTTTTCAAATTGTTGTATTCATATGCAAATTTGTGACAAACCAAATAAACTACACTAAACTAAACTAAATTAATCGCACTGTTTTATGTCTGTAATCGCACTATTTTGAACAACCAACTACAAAGCAGAAAAAGCTAAAACAACCAATCACAACGTAGCAAATAATGGTGCAAAACGTTCCATATTAAAATGAAAATTTGCCATTATCTTGCTGCAAGTTACAGAAAAATTGGATGACACCGATTTAAATAACTTGCGATTTGATTTAAAGAGGGATATAATTAAATAATTTAACTTGATATTGTGCAGTAATTTATATTTGTGACTTTGAAATTACGAGAATGATTTCACAAACAGTTTTTCATTTATTAAGATAATAAACTACAATGTAATATTAAAGTACGTTGCAAGTATTTACTTACCTCGTCTCTTATGCCCGCCGCAACCACAGCCGTGCCCGTGAGGGCAGTGACACAGTGGCTTGGCTTTCAGAGGAGTGAACTTGAACTTGGGCGGAGTGCATTCACAGCAGCAGGGCCAGTAGCACGGCCACTGACACTTCCCTTTCGGCGGCTTCTTCTTGCAGCATTCACAACAAGGGTTATTGACGCATGCGCCGAACGTACAAGGAAAGTTCAGGTTGTTGCAGCATCCACAGCCGCAGCCGCCGCAGGCGTGAGGGTGGCCGAACCCGCCGCAGCAGTTGGAGCAACAGCAGCCTTCGCCGGGGAGGCCCCACTCACACCCACCGCAACCACCGCCGAGGCCACAGCCGCCCCAACCATCACCAAATCCATCCCCAAACCCACCACATCCGCCAAATCCACATCGTTTGGCTGCATGCACATGCAAATAACATGCAGAAATTTGTCAGTTTATTAACGACAACGAAAAACTGTGGCAGTGGGGCTTTTTATGGTCCAAATATTTTAACAATACTCCGCTTATGTTGTTATATTATCAAGTTAGTTTTGCTGGCTTTTATGTTAATATAGACCTGTCATAGCTTTGTTCGAGGAAAGACGGGCACATAGAATTGATCACAACCTAAAGTTTTCTAAGGAAGTTTGTTTGATGCTTTCAAATCGATCTGACTTGAGAGTCCCTCAATTGCTGGTAGTGTTTGAGAAGCCCATGGTGGAGTCATCTTTTCTTTGGTTGAAGCACTTTGAAATCACTATTTCGTGTGCACCCCCTTTTGACAACTATGGCAGGCCTAACTTGTGCGTTAAAAATTTTACGTAAACGCTTGTTTTGAATAAGATTATGTTAAGTAAGACTTGAATTTGTTTTAGAAAAATGTTTGTACATATTATAACGCAGTACTAAACATTGAACCCTAGTGACACCAAGAACTGTCTCAATTACATCTACAAGTTTATCCTTTATAACTACAGTTTTTCTACAGTTCACTTGCTTAACACTGATTGTCGTTTAGGTGGATCATTAAACTAGCTTTTCTTTCTTTGATCTTAAGACATTCAATTACTTTAAAACTATATTTCGTACTAAGTATTTTTAAAGTTAATTGAAGAGGTATTTTAACATTTACTTTTATAGAATTTTTAGCGTTTTAGTTTTGCAATATGTTTAACTCTTAACTTTAGCCATGTTAAAAGAATTTCGGAAAAGTGATTGATTTCGAAAATCGTCGCTCTCGCAAGATTGGTAGCAAAACTCCTCTTATCTCCAAAACCAGTCAAAAAATCTTCCGATGGCTTTGTACGGGTAAACTTGTTTCAGTGCTTACCGGTATAAAAATCGTTTAACACGCAAAAGCAATATCGACTTCTGTGCAGAGGCAGATCTCGTTGATAAGATGATCCCACAAGCTGCAAATGCCCAATTTGCTTCAGCTCTCAGTTCTTGTTTGATTTCGAAATGGCCGTAAAACAAACCATTAAGTTTTATGGCTTTAGAATTTCCACGAAACCTTTATTTAGCGTCAATTCATTGACGTGGCAAGACATTGATTGGGCAAAACAAGAATTATCACATAACTCAATTACACTGTCTTTGACTCTTAACAATAAATATATTTCATTTTTAGTGGGAAGGGATGTAACATTTGGGTTGGCAGAACAAAGATGAGGAACAAATGGTAGAAATGTTAGTTCTTGACGACTACCATTAATCGTTTGTGAATAATTAATTATCTTCAGATTTTATCATCAAATGTGTTTCG
>JANRMR010068097.1:0-14028 GCA_025434825.1 Bergia sp. 'catenularis' | reverse complement strand
AGTAGAGTAGAGTAGAGTAGAGTAGAGTAGAGTAGAGTAGAGTAGAGTAGAGTAGAGTAGAGAAGAGTAGAGTAGAGTAGAGTAGAAAATGTTCATAATTATAATACTAGAGCTGAAGCAAATCAATCATATCATCTGTCTCGAGCAAGAACTAATTATGGACTACTCAATGTTCGTTTTCAAGGGCCAAAAGTGTGGAATTCTCTTGCAAAAATATAAAATCATCCTCTATAAGGGGTTTTAAAGATAATATTAGAAAATAATAGCTAAGCAAATATTAATTTTGCTTTGTCTGCTACTTATTCCTCTGTCAAATATAATAGTACAGTTTTCTTTCCTTCGTGTTTTCTTTTTGCTTAGGTGATTTATCTGCTGTTTTAAGAGTAATTAGAATTTATTAGCTAGATATTTGTGTTTCGTGGTGTGCTTGTGCCCATTGCGTGCGTGTGTTTCCGACCAGATACTTCAATTTATTCAATGTAATTTGGCTTCCTAGTCCTTTAACTTTATAGTTATTTTAGGAAGCCGAAACCCTTCAAAATTTATTGTATTATACATGTCAAATTATTTCTTTATTGTGACCAAAAAAGGAAATGAAGTTGTTGTTGTTAAAAAAAGTATAGAATAGAATAGGGAATAGAATAGAATAGAATAGAATAGAATAGAATAGGAATAGGAATAGGAATATGAATAGAATAGAATAGAATAGGTATAGGAATAGAATAGAATTGGAATAGGAATAGAATAGGAATAGAATAGAATAGGAATAGGAATAGAATAGAATAGAATAGAATAGGAATAGAATGGAATAGAATGTAAAATGTATGATATGATATGATATGGTATGATGTGATACAATATATGATATGATACGATACGATAGGATATGATATGATATATGATATGGTATGATATGATATGATGTGATATGATACACTTTGCTATGCTATGCTACGCTATACGATAAATTTATGCAAATATTATACATATTTAACTAAATATAGCATATTTGACTTTGGTCGAGGTGCTTGATCCAGACGAACAACAAATGTTTGCGTACCTCAAAACCTAGACTTGCTACAAGTCGACATCACAGGTCACACGAGGTAAATTTTCCTAGCTCGTGCCTTCGGCGCCCGTTTTTATCAATCTTTCCTTGGGAAATTTGACTTGTAGGAAGTCTACTCAAAATCTTAAAAAAATGTAGGGACAAAACAAGGGAAAACGTAGAAAAATTACCGACAAACCTTGGTCCAAAAAAATTTAAGTCATTCTTCCATCCTCGGGCCTCCCTCCCTCCCCCTCACGAAACGGAGTCCAAATGGTCGGTCTCTACAACTGAAAAAACAATGCCGCAATGGCCACTGTTCCTATTGCAAAGCCAACAAAATTCTAGTTAAATAAAACTAAATGAAACCAGAGTTTTGAGTGTTCTTGTAGAATTCATAAATTATCTTGTGGATGGTTTATCGGCATACCCGAGTTATCTGTTTTGGGACTTACCTGGGTCTTTAGTGCAACGTGGAATTTTCCAATGGAAAAACAAACTTCTGGTAAAGTTGAAAACTGTAAAGACAAATTATAGTTAGATGAAGTAGTCACTGATGCAGTAGCAATCTTCATATTGATAATTTGCAATTTTTTGATAAAGACTGTTAGTTTTTTTGTTGTTTAAAAATCTTTTTTAATTTATATCTTTTAATTATTTTTTTTACTCGTGTTTACTTGGGCTCACTTGTGTGTAGTTTTAGTCACGGCCCTGCAACCGCAAAAGAACCAAAAGAATAAAATTTAGCTCTGCAGCCATGGTACAACCACGACCTGTCCGTATCACTGATGTATCTGTTCTGTGCTTACCTGCAACTTCTTAAACACAACACGGAATATTTCTACGGTCTTGAAAACGATTGTTCGGTAAAGCTGTAAAAACAAAATCCAGTTAGAGAAGATAGTGAAATTGACCAACGCATTCATTGATTTGTCCACCAGTTCATCATATTTACACGACAAATATTTTGAAAATATTTAAAGTTTTATTCGAAAACTGTCCAGGGCCGTAGGAATAGGGGGTGCAGGCGGGTAGCTAGACCCCCTCCTTGAATTTCGGCGCGTGTGAAACAAAATGTTTACTTTCAAAACCCTATTTTGCCTTATCTAAGACTTCAGCCTCCCCCCCCCCCCCCTTTCTCCATCCCCTTATCAAGGAATGGGGCTTCCTCAACTTATAATTGTTTCGTACGGCCATGCTATCAATTAAACAGAATGAAAATGTTGCATCTACAAAGATGTTTTAATTTTAATTTTAAATGTGAAACTGATAAAATCTTCGATTCTTTTAATCTTGCTGTAAATGCTGCTCTTGAAATATACAAAAGACGCTCTTTGCTTTAAGCTTTTCCTAGTTCTTAGTCTGGATAATCGCTTTGTTTTTTGAATTGTATTCTGATTCCAAGATACTTTCGATTGAACGTACTCTATCAAAATATCTTAAAGTGCCCGCTGCTCAATTTACAAAAAGAACAGGAACCTTTATAGTTAGGAAAGATAGCTGTTACCAGAAATGTTGGATGTTTGACAAGTATTTAAATCATCGTGTTGGTGGCTTATCCGATTATCATTTTGTCTGTGTCTGGACCTACCTGAACCTTAAGCACAGCATGAAATGTTCCAGTGAAGTGGAAATGAACTTCTGGTAACGTTTTGATAGCTTTAAGACAAGTTATAGTTATCATTAGATGAGGTAATGTCACTGATCCATACGATATCACTTGAAGTGTTTATCCATTACATCATCTTTGCTACCGAAAAACGTTTGTTCCCGAGCAGTAAATCAGGTTTTAGATTTCAACCTGCTGCCTTTTTGTTTGAGATGTTAATCAAGGCAACCTATTACTTACATTTTTTCCACTTTTGCACTTTATTTATAATTAATCTTTCATTACAATTTAATGTTCCATCGACCTACAAAATAGTAACAACTAATCGAGACAGGCCAATGGATAACAATAAAAATATAAATCGAAAGAAAGAGAATAAAGGAAAGTTGATATCAAAATCCAATCTAATCTAATTTAACAATCCAATTTAAATCAACCTATCTCAGAAACAAGATATGGGAGACTAAGAAATTAAGAATCAACCTAAAATAGGAAGACCAAAGACCATTTAAACTCTTAACAGCGACTTTGAGAAGATAAAATCCAAGAACGAAACATACAAGAGTACAATTTAAAAGTGACGAGTGGGAAGATATCAATAAACCATCAGCAAGAGGTCTCACTACATAGAAGAAGCAATACAGTCATCAACGAAGTCCAAAAACAACTGGTATTCCCCAAGGCCCTTCTGGCGAGACAGTCCTTATGCCCAGAACTCTTCCACAAGCTAAGACTGGAGTTTAGAATTTATACGATTCAAGACATCGATATTCTATATTGGGTCATGAAACACCGGCAAGATTATTCCAAGCCGCCTTAATAAAATGTAAATTCACAAGACGGCTGGCAAAAGACCTTGTATTGCTTGTGTTACAAAAGATAGAAAGTTACATGTAGCAAATAATATTTGACCGGTTGACTTAGGATTGAGTCCACAAGCAACGATTAGAAAAGACGAGATATTCCAGCATCTTTCGCTTAGATGCAAGATTTACACGTAAATGTGTTCTATATAAACTCATTGCAATATCTTTAAAAAGATATTGCAATGCGTATATTACTTACTCTTTTCATTTTCATTTACTATTTTCAAAATGACTTATTAAATTTTCACACTGATGATATTTTTGTTTTAAGTTTTTCAAAAAAAATCTTATTTAATTTTCACGATGAAATTTCCGTGTTGAATTTTTCCGTGTTTGACATTTTTTCCGCGTTGAAGGTTTTCCGCGTTCTCCAACCATCCTAAATAATCTATTTGTACGTTTGGTTTCCACAACTGTGCATGCTTAGTTGTTCGAAGCATCCGAAATGAAAACTCTAAAATTTTAACTGGATGTGAACAAGATCAGTACATGTATTCAAAAGGGAGGCTTAAAGTTTGACGGTACTTTCAGTTTAAGCAGCCAAGTTTCAACGAACCGTGGCGGTAGATAAAACCACTTGTGTTATTTCCCGTTTTGACGTTGAACTCGCAATTGTTGAACACCAAGTAGGTTTATTTGCCAAGCAAATAATAAGTTTGTCACATTCTTTTGCGTTCCAGTATGGCGAATTTTGTACCATGTGATCTCGAGGTGCAAAGGGCCTATTAAAGCTGTTGTCATTCACCAGAAATTACCAGACACGTGAGAGATACTTTATTAACATCTAATTCTTGTGTGGTTCAGTGGTGTCTTTTCCATACATTTTTGACAATTAAAAAGCTACAAAACAAGTTGAGTTGAATTTTTCCGTGTTCAGCAGTTATTGTGTTTTGGAAGTTAAAGTTCCTGTCGTGTTCCCCGAAACAGTTAATCTATTCGTCAATAGCTTTCACGGCTGTTCTTAATATGTTGTTCAAGCAATTCGAAATGAAGACGTAGCTTGAATTGAGCGATACTATTTACGATGGCCGGAGGCACATCGTTAAGGATTCGAGGCCGTTCGGGTCGCGTTTGGCTCAGCCCGCAGTATATTGCTCAGTGGTCAGCGGTCAAGTTTACGGATTCAGAGAAATAAGAGTGCGGAAAGATGGCGATGGAACTCTGCTGAATACTACAATAGATACAGTTATACAGCAGATTGCAGGCGCACACAGTTCGAAGTTGTTGTTGGCGGGGAGGCTGCCTCTGATGAACCTTCCGAACGTGAGATGAAAATTGAACATATTCACTCTGTATTAAAGTGAACTTGACCAATTCAAACAGTGTGTAGATTGTAAAAGGAAGATCCAGCAATACTCGCACTCGCGAGTTCTCAAATGCAATTTTTGTGGTCACATTATGACGAGCGATTCGTGTAAAAACAAGCTCATGGTGAAGTTTTCAGTAGATAGCGGAGAAAAGATCGTTCATTTTGTAGCATTTCAGGAAGTACTGGAGATAATGTTAGAAAACAGTGTTACTGAAATGTCAGATGACATTATTCTGGAGAGACTACTCACATTAGAAAACTTCAAAATCTGGTTCAACGAAAAAAACGTTGTAAGAAATGCACAGAAAGATTGAAAACAGTGTTACTGAAATGTAAGATGACATTATTCTGGAGACTGCTCACGTTAAAAAAGAACTTCAAAACTGGTTCAATGCAGAACACGTTAGAAATGCACAGAAAGTTTGTAAGTAACAAATTAGTTGTAGTTTCGTATCTTTCGATTGATTAAAAACGTTGAATCTGAAATCTTTATTTCTAGAATTTAGCCGGTTCTTGTTGACTATTCTGCACTAGCAAAACGTTGAACTGATAACTATTTGAGTTGTAGTTTTCTGAACTGTAGTTTACCTCGTTACTTGACTGTTTATCTGATCTATGGAGTTGGTGAATCAGTAAACTGTTTGTAACTTGTATTAATAGACATTCCATGTTTTCGATTTGTTGAAAATGTTTAATTCGTTGAGTTTTGTTTTCAAGCATTTATAGTTGTGGTTTAAAAGTTTCTAGAATTTAATTGTTGTTGACTGTTCTGCACTAGCAGAACATGAATATTCTCTGTATATAGTTTATAATTATAAGACGTTAAATAAAAGTTGTTGAGTTCATAAGTCAGTGGTTGGTCGTTACTGTAAATGTTTAGACAAAGTGAAAAACAATTTTCATTTGTACCTAGGAAATTACATTGGAACCTGTAAAACTGAAAACAGAATTGCTGATTACAGAAAATAGCATCCAGTTGGAAAATGTGTTGAAAGAAAACTACAATTGATAAATTCTATTATCAAAAACTGCTCACAGACAAATTTTTTAATAATAAATGACATTTGTCGGACACAATGAAGTTTTTCGAAAACTTGCACTAAAATGATATCGATTAGGGATGCACACCTTACTTTCTAACGTGCATTACGTTGCATATGACATGTGAGCAAATTCAGAGAAGTGAAAAACCTAATAACGCCTGTCAAATTCTATCGCCTGGCAAATACTTTCTTTTTAAGTGAAACTGATATGAATGTCCGAATAGCCCCTCCCTGGGAATTCTCAGTAACTGAAGTCGCATACTCATCCCAGTCCCCTTAACGTATCTGGAAATAATTGTCAGTAGTACTTTTTCACATTTCAATTCTCGAAATAATTGAATTGACTCCTAAAAATTTTTAAAAATTTACAATTTGGATCCCATTTTATAAGCTTGTTTTCCCATTAATTCCTGTGGTTGTTACGACGATAGGTAATTCTTGAAAAGAATTCAACTATGGCCTGCCTTCGAAAGATCGACTAGAGTACCAACTTCTAGAGGCTAGGCGAGCTATTGGCTACGTGAAGCCACTTGTTGTAAATACAGTGGATTAAGCACAACAAACTTAACTCTGAAAAACGTTCGACTTCGGCCATCGTGCAGGCTACTTGAAGCCACTTGTTATTGTAGAGAGTCGTGTTTAGGTAAATTTGAAACCACGTTTAAGCAGAATGTCAACTACATGAATAAGGGGGTGGTTTCTATCGTATATTTCATATATATGCAAAAGAGACTTCAAAATATTAACGATTTTTGTCATATGATTGTGTAATTTTCCGCGTTGGGATTGGCCGTAACTTGCGCTACACACTTCTCCTTGATAAATGGCTGTCATCGCCAGTTTCGTTTACATTTCATAAACAAAAACAGTACTTTTTTAAAAAAGAAAGTTCCAGCAGCTCCCCGTTTTTCCTGATTTCATGAACTCGATTTACTAAGCTTTCAGATTAAACTGCCCGAAATTACTGCTACCATAGTTGTTCAACAGGACCAACAACAAGAGCAAGACTCAAGATAAACGATTGACAGCTTTACTGCAAGTAAAAAAAATATTGTTATCTAAGCAGCACTAAAAAGGCGTGTAATAGATGCATCTTTAGTCTCGTTTGCTGGCTCCTTAACGTAAAATATTAACCTTCTTTTTTTTCTTGTTCATGGCCCGCACATTTCGCATTTGGACCACAAAAAGAAAAACAATGTTTCTGGTTCGTAACCTTACGGTACGGACCTCGCACTCCGCTATATAATGAGATAAATGTATTTCCGCAGGGAACCAATAAGTTTATTCGGCTTGTTGCGCAGTAGTTATTTCTAGTAAAGTGCCTTGCTCAAGGGCACAACACAGCAGTGAGTCCGGGGATCGAACTCACGACCTTCAGATCACGTGTTAGACACGCTATAACCAATCAAACACTGCGCCACCGATGCCACCAAACAACAACCTGCACAAATCACACCATTAAACTCTTGATCGTAGCGTAAAAACTGGTGACAGTATTTTGTTTACACAATAAATTATTAACAGCTTTGCACGGCGCATCGATTTCAGATCCGAAATATTTTCTAGCAAGAAACTCTAGTAATGGGACAGACGAAGAACTTTAAAGTGTCAAGTTAGCTAGTGCCGTTGGTTACGTGAATATTAGATAACAAACGTTGCATATCTATATGGAGAAAACCTCTTTGCATGAAAGAATCAGGGACGGAGTGAAAACGGTCACCTTTGTTTAGAATCGCGAATCAAAAGCATAGCTTTGTTAGTCAAACCACCATGGCGCTTTACGTTTTTCCAAAGCGTTATATTCTGTCAATGATGATATTCGGAGGGTTCTTCGCGATGTCTTCTATGCGGGTGAATTTGAATGTGGCGATTGGAGCCATGACTAATAATCATACTCGCCATGTTAACGGTTTCAGTACCGAGACGGTAAGCTGTAGGTTATAATTATTCTTGATATGAAATGCTATTGATATTGTTTTGATTTTTGAAGCATGGCCTAAAATCAACTAATTTCTACAATAGAAAACTTTTAGCATACTCTAAGATTGACCTACTCCGAAATTTCGCTTCTGTAACTGCTACAGTTTTATTTTTCTTCTTACAGAAACCTGAATTTGACTGGGATTCTAAACTTCAAGGTATTTATTTGCAATAAGTCTTAGTAGGTGAAGAATTAAACCCTCGCGCAAAACAATTATTTAGAATAAGTACAATTATTTTTAAAAATTATTTATATCTGCACTTTATTGATACTCTGTTGTTATGTTTATAAATGTAGTTGTTGTAATGATTATGTTTATAAATGTAGTTGTTGTAATGATTATGTTTGTATGTTTCATGTTGACATTTAGAGCGCCTTGCTGTAGCAAAATATACGTTTTAGGATTAGAAAAATACCAGGTGCGAGATTCAACTGATTCTTTCAAGCAACTCGCGTAGTTTTACAAAACAATACAATCATACTCGTCTTGTTTAGTACACCGCACAATAATTGACAAATGGCTATGGTTCAAACGATCATAATTAAAAAAGAATTATTAAAATCGCCCGGAAATAAACTTCTCGTTCAATTTTGCTGCAAACTACCACATATTGGAACTCTATATTTGTTCAAATACAAAGACGCTAACAGATTGTAAACCAGGCTCCTCGCAATTCTCAGCGCGGCAGCTTGGTATTCGCCCATGCTGTTTATAAATACGACGATCTAACCGACCGCACAATAGGAGCAACCAACGTTGTGTGATACACTCCTTTTGTTTATAACAACCTGTAAACAAGGTGAACTAACATTTATTTAATTTGTTTTACAAAAAATATGGTTATGATTGCTCCTGGGGAGCTTCGAACTCCCGACCTTCGCATTTCTTAGTAAGGCAGCTGGGTAACAGCCCATACTGTTTATAAGTACGACGCGCTAACCGACTGTGCCACAGGAGCAACCCCGGCGCTAAGAAAAACGATAATGATCATACTAGTAATAATGATACTTATAATACTAGTGACAACCCACATATTTGATACTCCATGATAATTTCATTAGAAGTTTAATCCAATCGCTTAGATCTGTTTTCCAAAGGTTTTCAGTTCAGTGCCCCATGATGATGGTCCTAGCAGTGAATGTTATACCCTGTAATCTAAAAGCTATAAGCTAAGCCCTTGACAGAGCCAAGCTCATAAGTTCGGCGTTTATCTCCGGCTTCCGTAGTGTTAAGCGGATGAGAGTCTATGACTCCTCCCGGACAGGAAACTAATCCATCGTAGTTAATCCCAACAAAAGCTGGTACTCAATTAACTAGCTGAGTCGACTGGAACAAGTCGAGTGATGTGCCTTGCTCAAGGACACAACATAGTGGTCAGGCCGGTGTTCGAACTCAGTCACGCCACTCGACCACTGCGCCGCCGACATATCCTGTAATCAAACCGTTTTATTTTCACCCAGGCATCATATTGGGCTCCTTCTATTACGGTTACATGATCTTCCAGCTACCGGGCGGAATACTGGCGTTGAGACTGGGCGGGGTTCAGTTGTTTGGAACAGGAGTATGTATCGCCTCGGTCCTGACGCTTCTCACACCACTGGCCGCTCGTATCAGCCCAGTCATGCTCATTATCCTGAGGATCTTAGAAGGGCTTGCTTTGGTGAGTTAACTTTTTCTTTCTTGGCAGCTGCAGTAGTTGAAAGAGTTATTAGGCTGTACTTGAAGTAGGGGACTGGCATTAGTTGCTTGCATATTTTGAATTATTTTTTGTTTGACATATAAATGTTCATCTTTTAAGAACAAGATAGCTTACTACCACTAATAAAACATGGACCCGGACAAGCAAAGTTGACAATTAGCAAAGTTATTAAAAGTCATTCATAATTATAACTAAAATGTTAAGCTAGACGAGCTGAGTATAATACAGTTGGAAATAAAGTATGGCACAATTAAAGGAAATACCGCTGTAATTTTGTATTGGCGAACTGGTAAAAATTGGAAGCTAGGTGGAAGAACAAGAAGATTAATAAAATTGGATTCATTTAACAATAACTGAATATTAATTAACGTTTTTCCCTTTGGCAACAACCGAAAGATCGAAGAAACGAACTTGGATTAGTCGCTTTCAATATTTTTATATAGCTCCATTAATTTACAAAGGCTAAAATGTTCAATTTACATGAAGACCCAGAGATGCCCTTTGAGTGCAAGTTCAAAATAATGATAAAAGGTCTTCGTTTTTTGTTTGTCTTATTGTAATTTCTGGGCTGTTTCGCCAACATATTTGATTTGAAAACTTCAAATACATTTGAGATATGGCCCAAAATGTAGCTCTTTACTGAAAACAGAGAGCCCTCATTGCTCAAGACCCCCTGAAAATTAGATTTGGTTTGATCTTGCAGGGATCGTTAATGCCATGTAACCACGCCATTTGGAGCAAATGGGCCCCACCTGCCGAGCGCACAACATTGGTAACCATATCCGTCACTGGTTAGTTCAGGTTTCAAGTTTTTATACGTATTTTTTTATATTTACAATTGTGGGTTCAATAACAGTAACACATTGGAAAAGAGAAGCTAGGGTTTGATTAATTATACTTTAACAGTAAGTTGTGTAGCTTTCGGTGTGCTGGCCACTACCATGATAGTGATGGGGAAGGAAAACTGAGCACATTGAACCTATAGCTTAAGTGCGAATTTAGTAGAGAGAAAAGGAAAGGCAAAAATAGATCCCAATGAGCAGTTTAGGCACATTTTGGCTTACTTTCTCAAAATTGATGAAATTTACAGGTATAGTTATTTTTGTATCTGTTAAGTTGAAGTGCTACACAAATTAATTTTAAAATTAATTTCTGGTTGATAGGAAGAAGAAGCTTACATTCTTTTTAAAACAATTGTGAGGAGTTGAAAGAACTTCACATCTTTGCCACTCGGAATACATTTCAATCACGATCACAATGGGATCTTCGGCTGAAAAATACTTTTTCTCTCAAATGAAACTTTGGTATTGCCATACAGATTGACAGTTTTAACTTAATAAGAAATGTATCTTACCACCAGAATATATAATTCATATCTTCTCGCCCTTGTAATATCCTCGCGCATATTTTGAGCTTCTTATGTTTCTTTTCGTCAGGTACTGGGTTCGGCTACCTGGTGACTATGCCAATCTCGGGACTTTTGACCAAATATGGATTCGATGGGGGCTGGTCCTCCGTATTCTATTGTTTTGGTACGGTGAGCTAGTTTGGGTTCTTATAACGAGGTGAATGCCGAAACAGAACACAGCGTATTATATTACTTGACGGCAGCTACCTAATAATGGTCCTCCAAGAATAATTTACACATGTACATATCTGATTATTGAACCACATTCTTATCCAAACATCCAAGTCCACTTGTTACGAAGAGAGAAAGATATAATTATGTCTTAGTTCTTTTTGTCTTTAGGCCACTTTTACAAATTAAAGATTTCAGCTGCTAAGCACACACAATTTGTAAACGGAGCAGACTGGATAAAAATGAAAAAGTTGGTTAATTTTGAGAGAAGATAAAAAAAACCAGTTAAACCTCAAAAATAATGTAGAATAATGAATACCGTGTGTCGCCATCAGCAGGCCCTTGCTTTGCTTAACGTATGGTGATTGTGAAACTGGCTAAATAACGGTGAAACAGCGTTACAAAACGTTGTGAATGTCTGGGTAATAAATAAATATACAAAAAAGGTTGAACTTTATTCGAAGAGGGTAAAAAAATATTAGCAATAGGCTGACTAACTTCTGGTGTTGACAAATTTGAAAACATAATTCCTCGTAATATTACAGGTCGTTAAACTGTCGACCAAAAAGGACAACACGTATGATAAATGAAAATTACTAACTCATGTCTTCATGTTGTATAAATACGCTAAAAGAAATAAGACTTATGTTACAGTTGATACTTTCCCATTCATATAAAAAGCATTTAAAATGAGTGGTTTTAAAACAACAGTTACAATACAAATGGCAACATTAAGATTTACGACGGCTGATAAATGGGAGCTTTGATCTTGGAGCGAGTTTTGGGATAGTTTCGAATTTTTATTTTTTTTTTATATGCTCGTTTGTCTGTTTAAATTTTATTTTTTATTTTTTTCCACTGTACACTCTGGTCCGGCCTCTAGTAAATTTAAAAGAAGCCAGTGCCCTTCTCATTATCTTTATTATTAGAATTTAAAAAAAAATTCTTGTATATATGTGAAGGGTACAAATAAACTTGTTGTTGTTGTTGCTGTTGTTGTTGTTGTTGCTGTTGTTTAGACTGTGAGGCAGGTTGATCCTTAGTTTGATGGCTCAGGAAGAGTATTAACTGATTAAAGTGTTCTTATTGAGGGAAAAAATAGCAGCTTAATTCAAATTCTGCTAAATATTACATTATTTATTCCAGGAGCCTTTGGACTACTATGGTACGGTCTGTGGTTACTGGTTGTACACGATTCCCCTTTCACACATCCCACGATATCAAAAGAAGAGAAGACTCTCTTAGAAAAAGGATCTGCAGATATTGCAAAGGTTACCCAACAAATTATTACGGCTATTGTGTTTAATTTTACCCTATTCAGACTGCGGGATGGTGAAAGTGGCTGTGCTGTGCTGTCCTATTTAACAAAGGGAACAAGTACCTTTTCCTAGAAGTTATGAAGGAATAGTTTTTATGTGTTACTTAACTTGTGATTATTAATCATTAAGAGACCAAAACACAGACCAGGTAAAAAAATTACAGGTAACATTGTCTACCAAATTAAGTACAACAACTATTTTGCCATATACATGCGCACTATAAACCAGGATAATCGTACCCTCGAAAGTTGTTACTGCTTTAGACAAAAATTATCTCATAGTTCGAAACACATATGCCAAACGAAACATGATTTTAGGTTTAGCAGCGTGACTGATTTACACACTTAACGCAAGTGGTACAAGAAATTATTCCTGGAAACATGTTATTCTGTTAAAAGCAAATAGTCCATTAACTAAAAGAACACATAGAATTCCTACTCATTTTTTTGTAATTTAAAGAATTCTTAGCTTGTATAGTATATTTTAGCAACATTATTGAAAAAAAAAAAGCTTTTAGTCACTGTTTTTGAAAGTTTTGCATAAAACACTATTACTTCAATCCAATCAATCACTGCAGAAATCGAAACGGATTATGATCCACAAACCCTGTTACGCCGCAAGCAAAGGATTGCCGCAAAATGTAATAAAAATCGGTGCAAAATATAATAATAATGCAAAATGTAGTAAAATTGATGGCAAATGCAATAAATTTGCTAACGCAAAATGGAATAAAAATGGACAAAAAGTATAATAAAAGTTGTTTGTGCAAAATAGATAACGCAAAATGCAATAACACTTTGAACAGACTTTTCAACTAAAACTCCACAAAATATATTTTTGACCATAACGGAGGGATTGAACAAACTTGACAAGGTATGGGTGGATGAGTAGTTAGTTTTGTAAATAACTACATTGTTTTCATTCAAACTCACAGCGGCATAACAGATTCTTTAACTAGAGCCAACTCCAGTTTTTTCAAATATTTTAATACTCCAGTGGCAACAATCATAACTTTAATCAGTGTGTTTCTATGCAATCGGCTTCTGAATGGCAGTTCATAGTATTTTCACTGGATTTATTTCGTAATTAAAATTTTGTGAGTTTATTTTGCTTTATACAACCAGAGCCAAATCACTTTTTCAAATATTTTAATATGCCAGTGGTTAAAATCACAACGTTGTTAATCAGTGTGTTTCAATGCAACCAGTTTATAATAACTGGTCAAGATATTTTTCTTGGATTTGTTTCGTGATTAAAGTTTTCTGAATTTCTTTTGCTTTATACAACAGAAAGGGACGTGGAAAGTTCCATTTGTAGCCCTGCTTACTTCCAAACCCGTCTGGGCCATCATAGCTGCTGGGTTCGCTTCAGATTGGGGATTCTACATACTGCTTATCAGCATGCCACTGTACCTTCTAGACGTGCTGGATGTGGAAGTCCATAAGGTGAGAATATATATTCTTAAGTAGAGCAGAGCAGAGCAGAGCAGAGCAGAACAGAGTAGAGCAGAGCAGAGCAGAGCAGAGCAGAGCAGAGCAGAGCAGAGCAGAGCAGAGCAGAGCAGAGCAGAGCAG
>JANRMR010067986.1:0-14030 GCA_025434825.1 Bergia sp. 'catenularis' | reverse complement strand
TACTGTGACAGTGATGTACACACTAGTGGAACAGTGATGGTAGTCGACAGTACTGCAGTACTGTGACAGTGATGTACGCACCTGTGAAACAGTGATGGTAGTCGACAGTACTGTGACGGTGATGTAGACACTAGTGGAACAGCGATGGTAGTCGACAGTACTGTGACAGTGATGTATACACTTGTGGAACAGTGATGGTAGTCGACAGTACTGCAGTACTGTGACAGTGATGTACACACTAGTGGAACAGTGATGGTAGTCGACAGTACTGTGACAGTGATGTACACACTAGTGGAACAGTGATGGTAGTCGATAGTACTGTGACAGTGATGTACGCACTTGTGGAACAGTGATGGTAGTCGACAGTAATGCAGTACTGTGACAGTGATGTACACACTGGTGGATCAATGACACAAATTGCCAAATTGTACAATCTACCACTGAACCTTATAAAGGTGAATAACATAAATACCTTCTCTATCCTGGTTGGAAACTCTGTTTTGCGTGCCTAAAAGTAAAAATGCAAGTTGGTAGTTATATTCTCTTAGGATTTTAAATAGAGTACAATTTGTTATTTTATATCAGTCTAAGTTTCTTCTTATTCTATTGTAGATTTCCTTATAATTATTAGTATTTTAACGAGTTGCCATATTCACCTGCTTAGCAATACATTTTAATAGTGCTTAGTGTTACCATTCACCTTTTGCAGTTGTAAGGTACTTAGATGCATAGCCACCTTTGGTACAAGTTTCCAGTTTAAAATGCGTGCCCTAGCACTGGGGCTAGCTTTTTGTTTCAGTTCAGTGCATGTAAACACTCGCGGTAGGGCTGGCCCTGCTAATGGGCCTATCTTTGAGTGGATCAAATTACGCGAATCTGCAGTAATAACTGACATAACATGAACTCACAACACTGAAATGCAGCAAGAAGTGGCACCAGCGTCAAAAATATTAAACATTTTCAGTTTCGGTTTGTTTTGCTTAGCAGCCACGCGATTATCTGTTTGTAACCGGATCTGTCTCGCGCGGTTTCGCAACATTGCCCCAGGGCCAGCCCTACCCACGTAAAGGGACGCCATGTTTTGACCCTCGTAATAGGGCTGGCCCTACCAATAGAGGTAGCCCTCCTCCATGTAAACAGGCCCCAATACGCCTACGTCAATGAGCAAGGCACAAACCAAATGGTTTAATTAGGGAGTACAATGATCTGCACGTAAGCACGCACCAAACTGACTAGCTGGCCACTGTCGAGTTACAAATTACAACTTGAAAACCATCGGTTTGGAGTTTTGAAGAGAACATGAAAGTCGATACACAAATTGTCCAACTATTAGTTCTGTTTTACAACCAGGGTCTGGAGTTCTACAGTTCAAGAAACGGGTAGCAAATGAAAGAAGAGAGAAAAACAGAAAGTTGGTTTTCAGTAGACGTTAACTGAGCCATAGCCGTAGCAGCTGCTTTGAGTTCCGTTTTAGATCGTACTGAAACGGCATCTTGACAAATCTGGTTATTTCTAAAATCATGATTTCTCACCAGTTAATTCTGATTACTACTCATAACATTAAGCCATAAACAACTGAACATTTATACCTAATGTTTTCACTTCTGTTGTATGCTTCGTCGTTGGCAACAAAGTTAGTGTCAGTACAAAATGCTTTGTTGTTTCACTGTATTTTTGTGGAATCGAAGATTCTGGTCGTTTGATTGTCGTAGACAAGGATTCAGTGCGTCTTGATCCACGTGTAACCATAACCCCGGTAGAAACAGTTGATTTAACGCTACTCTTGTCACTTCTTGTCGTAACTGTAGTAGAGGTAGTTGGAGCTGGGACAGTTGAAGTTGAGATCTTCTTGCATTTGTTATTGGAATCCACCGTATAACTGTTGAAAAGCAAGTTTCTGTCAGGTAATTTTCAGTGAAGTTCTTTCAACTGAATGACAACATATTATTCTACAGAAATATATCGTAGAACCTATATTCTTGGTACTGAGTTTGTTTAAGCTGAAAAGGGATTTTGGGCAGTCTGATAAACTCGCCAGTTTTCTTTGTTTTGTAAGCTGCAATATTGATTAAATCTGAAATAAAACCTACTGTTGAAAAATGACAATCCAAAATTTGAGGGTCAGTTTTTTGTGTCTTCGCTGTTGTACAGCCGCAAATGACTCCTATCACACATGAATACCCAAAGGCGATTGGCAATAGATATTCTGACTTTGCGTAGCCAATCACAGGGCAAAAAATGATATTCACTGGTTTGGTAAGTATTATATAAACAGGAATAAATCACTTTTCGATTTTAACTATATCAGTCCCTTTTATAACTCTAAACATGGAAGTTATGAAAACAAAAGTATTTCTATGTACTGGCCTCGATGACAAGCCAGAGAAACAACTGCGCATGTATGCGATATAGCAAGACATAGTTTGATTGTACAATTGTCAACCTCAAATTCCCCCCCCCTCCCCATCCATTAAAAATATTGAACCAGTTTACAACTCAACCCCGATGTACACAATGAAGCAAAAAGGCAAAGTTTGTTGAGTTCTTTTCGCTTTGTGGCACTAAATTATTAACTTGCTCCAAACTTTATCTAGAAGCTGAACTTTCGGCCATTATACAGTAAAAACACCCCAAAACAAAACAATTTTTAAAGTGGTTTTTACACTGGCCCTGCTGTATCGAAAAATATTGGCCCTGCCGACGTGCAGCACGTGATCGATTCTGACCAATAGCATCGCGCGTTTTCACTATGAAAATTATTGTTGAATTTTAAGGGTTTGCAGACGAGCTTCTGACCTTCTGGCACAGATTTCGACCGGGACTGTAATACTTATACTTTATCCTTGGTCAGTGCACATGTCCAGGGCACATCTGTGCGTGATGTTAACTCAGTTGACAAGATCTCAGACTGCTAACTTGAAGGTCCGGGGTTCGATTCCCGGCTTGGCGATGGGGTTGAATATTTAGGTGACCCTCTTTCGCCACTTCCTTGGTCAGGGATGTTAACTCGTTGGGCCCCCAGATTGATGAAGAGCCACTCTGTAGAAATGCCGTCTGGGTAATGCCATTATTGTTATTATTATTATTATTGCATTGTTTTGAGAGACGTCTACGTCAGTGAATCGCCTACTAAATATAAAACCAAATCCCTTACTCACCCCGGATAGCAACACACGAGATCATTAGTCAGTGTACATTCCTTCATACGAAGCATTCCATTTTTACAATTAGTTTGACACAGTTTGCACTCGAAGGACCATTTATCACTGAAGGTTTGTCCTTTTTTGCATGGCTTGCATGGAGGTCCTGTTTGTCCATTAACGTCATGTCCACAATGACTAGTAACCTCCTGTCCTCTGGGACACTTGGAGCACCGTTTACACTTGTTACCGTCCTGGTACTCGTACCAGTTACAAGGGACCTGAAGCAACAATAGAATAGGAGAGAAGTTCGTTCATAACTTCCTCATCTTTTTTAAAAAAAAGTATTAAAGTGTGGTGGTGGACTTTAACTCCAATCGGCAGCCAGAGGCTGAATTGCTGGGACTTTACAGTGGTGTTGGGGGGACTTAAAGACAGACTGCATTTTACAGGCGCAAATGGTTGCCGCGTAGCTTACAATATTTCAGAGGATAAATGCCCCTTCGACCAGGATAGGACAGACCACATCACCGGGTCGCAACCCTACTCTTATCGATAAGTGTGTTGGTTCTTTTAAGTCCCCCGCTAGAATGACGAGAGACTAGACCAACGGCTTAACGTGCCTGTCCACGGACGGTATTTTTTTCTTTTACCATGGACGGTATTTTTTAATTTTTATTTTGTTTTGGAAATACTTCTTAAATGAAGAAAAAAGTGTAACAGTCTAACACTTGATACTAATTAATACTAGTAGTTTAGTAATCCTAATGCTAGTGATAATACATCTGCTGTTGCTACTGCTAATGTCAGTGCTAATTAGTGCTAATGCTAAAACAATGCCAATACATTTTCGTACCAATACCAATATCAATGCTGATTCTAACTACTACTACTAAGAATAGTATAATAATAATTAGAAAGTTTATAAAGTGAGTCTCACGTGCCTAAATGCGTTAATATAGTAAAATTCATCTACTATATCACTAACAATAACTAGTTGATGTTGAATAGGAAAGGATAAATTGGTTTTAATCATTTCAGATTGGATTTTATACCTTTCAGTGATTGTGGGGTAGGATGTTACTCCTGGTTTAGGGGCTGCTTAAACTGATATTGATAAAAGAATGAAACTGATGTCTGTTATGTTCTCTCCCCCCTCCCCCGTCCTCCCTGCATTGCAAACCCTTGGGTATTTCAATATTCTGAAAATACGTTGTCAAATTCCCGGCCAAGGGACCAGTTACTTTGGTCAAATTCCCCGCTGTCAGTGGCTAAATTGATGGCCAAACGCCTGACCCTCTCTAACACTAGTATTTGAAGCCAGTTTGCACTGAGATACGCATGAGTTGATTCGGCGGTTCGGACTTTTTAACACTAGCTCCGGCACTAGGCATCTTACTCAGCAGTTGGTTAGTATTACTAAAATGCGTGTTCTAGATTCGGGTTTTTTTTCTGTAGTTGATAATTCAAATGAAATTAGCTTTGGCTTGGTGATGGTTCATAGTTTCGCCTTGTATATCCTGCTAAGCCGAAAATACTGAAAATGATGGGTTTTGGTGCCGTCGTGAATTTTAAAGATAAAAAATTCAGCCCTGGGATACATATTTTCTGCCAGCGTTTGTCAAATACCCGATGGTTGGAACTCGATTAGGCATCTGAAATGCCCGGCCATCTGAAGCTCAACTGGAGTCCCCGGGGGGGGGGTGTTGACATTTGAATTTGACGTTTATATTGTTATTTTCATACTGATAAAAGTGACTTTTGTCTTTTTAACTTCTTAAGCTATAATTAGAGCTCTTATCGACTTACGCAAACAATCACGTGCAGCCACTCCTGTGGAGCCACGCCGACTGCTTAAGTCTAAATATTTGCGTTTTCTAAGGCATTTCGCTACTAAAACAAAGAAAAAATGCGACGGACATTAAATTGTTTTGGTTTTAGTTTCAGTGTTTAGGAAAATAGTCTTATCGCAGTGATATGTTTGAGAGGAACTTTATTTGTGTTTACGTGAAAAACAGATGACTATCACTGAGCAATCAAATTAAGAAGCAAAGGCCATGGTTCAACGAAGAGTCCTTTGACATTAAAACGAAAGCAAAGCGTCTTTTAATATTTCCATACTTACACTTCCTACTTCCCTTTTTACTTGTAAAAGGTCAGTTTTGCGCAAATGAGGGAAACGGATTCGGAGATCCTTGATACTGTCTTAAAATAGCCAGTAATTAGCAGATAAATATATTGGACTTAATCTGCTCTCGTCAAAAAATTCTCGAACGCCTTTGTATTTGCATTTGTTTGTTCTTTTCTTGTGAAGACGTTTATATGAGAAGTGTTGAAGTTGAGATCTGTTCTATAACAATATCTAGCATTAGGACTCAACACTCGGTGATAAAGGTAATATCTTTAATGACTTAAAAAACTTCAATATCTGTAGAGCAAAGTTTTGGTACACGAATTCAGCGATATGGTTCATCAACGTGTGTTTAACAGGAACAACAGATTGCCTTTGATCTTGAGGCATATGAAACCCATCAAAGTCAAGTCGGGTTAAGAATACTGGATAACAAGTTTCAATACTTGGTGATATCATCAACACGCATGTGTTTTTGAAACAGTAAAATCATTTTTTGATGGAATCCTGTGATAACCTCAACACGAGTTCAACAGTAACCCAGTTTCAGTACTAATACCGCCAATATGTGGTCAGTAGTTCTTTCCTTAAACTTGCACTCCACAACTGGAGCAAACACAATTTAATTGGCAAAAGATAATTTCCTTGTCAATGTCTATCAGAAGAAAGTTTTCACTTTGAGCCCGCTGTGTCACTGCACACTGTTAATCAACTGAGAACAACGAGACTATGAGCAATCGAGGCTCGAATTCCAACGCGAATAATTTTTTGTTCATGTTCTTGGAACAATATAAAAACCAACACAGATAGGGTACAAATATAATATAGTGCACTGATTTTCGCAGGAGGAGATCCAACGGAGTTTCTAGCGGAGTTTCCTGGTCGAAAACAAATGCCAAAATGTCACTCTCATAAGCGACAGCAACCTTTTATTTACGTTTATTAAGCCAAGAGTCTCCAGTTTCCAAAGATTTTTATGTTTAAAATTTATATGCAGGTACAAGAGCAATTTAGAACAACTGAGGCTCGAATTGTCGTGAAAAATAGGAACAATGAGGCTTAGACAAAATTGACTGGTTTCCAGTCATAGAAGCTATAGAAAGCCAGGTCACAGTTCTTCATTTAATATCGACCCTAATTAAAAACAGGCTGATTGTATCAAAACTTTGTTTGAGCCTCTGTCGATCTGTAAATATATGTAACTTCAACTTGTCGAATACGTACACTGAACCTTTCTTCCTCTTCCTGAAGTCATTAAATGGAGTCTAATTCTTTTAACACTTAGTTATGTTGGTTTAACTGCAGGAATACAACTTGCAAACATGGGTATCATTGTGGTACTCGTGGTATTTTAAAACTATTTTACTATTACTTGCTTTAAAAAAGACTGTTGACAGAAAATGAGATAAAATAGCATTCGTTTAACTGTAGGACAATGTCTGGCCGGGTCAGACTTCTTAAGTTTAGATCCAACTCGCTTCATCAAGCGCTCAGCGAAGAATATATAGACAAAGGTTTTTCGTCGCTGCCTGTGTCCCTAGGTTCAGATTTTATTATTTCTGCTGCATGTGAAAAAATTAACGAAAAGAAACTGATTCGTATATAGAATTAGAATGCCCTAAGGGAGAAATGTAAACTTGTCATTTGCAGTCAAAAAGTACGTCAATCTGCTCCTCAAGACAGCCACAACTTCTATATTGCCACCGGCTAGCTGATATTTCTGAGAACTGGCATGGCACAAAAATAGAACAAGATTTTAATAGCAATAAGTGAATAACTTCTTCCCGTTTCTTAAAGACAGGCTGCAGTTTAGAGTAAAATGTTGAACGCTACATATTCCGTGGATAGATTTTTGTTGTAAACTGTATATTATTTATTTATGATTGAATATGAAATCAGGACACAAAATAATACCTGGTAACTGAAGATTATATATGCTGTGAAATATCCAAGCTGTTAAGGGTTACAAACTGAAATGCTAGGCAGTGCTGGACGGAGAATTCACTTGTTTCTTTATGTAAAACTATGATGAAACTACAAACGGGAAACACCTACACAGCTTTCGACTTGACTGAATTTCCTCTTAAAGTTTACTTAACTTTGGTACTTTGTCGGTTACGGTGTATATACTCTTTAAAGTCTATCCAGATTGACAAATCTTTGTCTATTAAAATTCCAGAATAATAAGAAGTCATACTAGTAATTAAAAAAAATCACGTAAACTTACTGCGGTAGCGATGGACGTGAGATGAAGAAGAAATGCCAGCCTAATGCAATGAGCTGCCTGCATGCTGTTCTTTTTTTATTTTCACTCTCTTCAGACTTCGGTCGACTCCTGCCCAAGGAAGAACAGATATATATATATATATACATATATATATACATACATATTTTCTCTGAACTGAACTCATTTTTGTTAGGATATTTGATTAGTAACAACTACACATACCTCACAAAAGCTGCAGAAAGATCTCCTTTCCTTTTGCAGCAGAGCCTCGACGAAGCTTGTAGATGGGAAAATTTAAATGCCAATGCGGCAGTCGAGTTACGGTCAAGTGAACACACGTGTTCTACACGGAAACTGAAAGAGCCCGGCTTTCGTCACAATAAACTTTCGAAACACCAAGGTTATCTCAAAGTCTGTTTTCTCTAATTGATTTTGCAACCAGGCATTTAGCAGAGAAGTCTTTGAGTCCCGATTCTACATTCTCGAAGCAAAGATGTTGTGATCGTCTGATCGTTGGTGCTGCAGCTCAAATATTTGACTGGGCGAAAAACAACGGAAGACAATGTGAATTCAACTTCCGTCTAAGTGCTGTTTCATTTGAGTTACAGAGGCATTAAGCCAGTGACTCACAGCGGAACTTGTTTTGATTCTTCCTTTGTTATTTTCGGTTGTTCATTGATTGATATCTTCTTTTCTGCTGTCATCGCTAATAGCTTCAACAGCAAGCGAGTAAATTGGTAATACTATTTTAAAAAGTAAAAGAAAAATGTTTTTTAAAAAATCTGTGCAAAAGACACCTATATACTTTAATGTGTCACGGTTGAATTAGCAGGCAAAGGAAGTTTTACTTAATTTGGAAACTGATTTTTCCTTGAATTCGTGGACCTAATTAAGATAATGTTTTTAGGGGTGGCTTCGATAGGTTTAATTTTAGAATCATGAGGCATGTAACAAAACTTTTGTCTCTCGCTGCGAGACAAAACGTCGCGTGAAAACAAATACACAATTGCTTGTACCCGTCAGCTATTTCTCTAACAAACAAAGAATGAATGAAATTAAAGAAATTAAAGGTACAGATATTCGCACTTCTTCCGCGTAGTGAAGAACATGCGGAATATATAATACTTAACACAAATTCAGTTAAAAAAAAAAAACACATTAAGTCCTCGAGTTTTCAAGGAAAGCTCTTAATTAACATTCATGTTTGAAGATATTTTCCAACATCTGTGTTCTTGTAGATCCTCAGTTTTATCACACAAACTTCATATTAAATTAAAGAAAAACATATCAAGTAGTAAAAAAAGTTTAACAAAACAATTCGGTCCGTCAGAGATAAACAGATGAGGCTGTGAAACTACCAATCTTCGTCAATACTCGCAATAGCTTTACTGGTGACAAATTTGTGGGACGTTTAACATTAGCGGTACGTAAATTAATACACTTCCCATCGCCAATAAACGGGGAAAATTAAGCTGAACATAGCCGGCCTTGGTTTTTCCATCACATTTCACATACCGTAAGGTATGTCCATTAATAGAGAACAGATGGCACTTTTAAGACTTGTCGGCACTGTACAATACTATTGTCAATAGTCGTATGCTCGAGGTATTAGCGGGAATGACATATTCAGTATTTTTTAATTAAACCTGCAAGAAGACTCTCGGCTTTATCTCTCAGTTTCATATACAAAACTAAAGAACTTAGGTCCCGGTCCCGCGGCTGTCAGGATTCTAGAGGAACTATCAAGCAACGAAAACTTTCGAAGCAAGTTAGACTCTTGCTGAGTAATCAATACTCTAAGTCAAATTTGCCTTCCTTCGAGTTTTGGAAAGGAAACTATGTGCAATACTGATATACTTCTTGTACTCCAAAGTATACAATAAAAGCATCGTGTGTGATTTGCGGTTGTTGTTGATGAGAAACCTTTAGATTTGAATACGAGTACGACTTGGACTGCCGAACTACCGACGGGTATTAAAGTGGAGTCAATCAGTCAATGTTTTCACAATAGCCCAAGCTTTGTATGCGAATAAATCACGTTTTGGCTTAACAAGCTAGACGTTGTATTATATTACATATTAGTGATCGAATTTTTAAGCAAATGTATGAGAAATATCAATTGCTCAGAAAATTAATAAAATTCACTAGACGCAGCCGTCTCAAATCGCAGCCAAATCGACTCTAAACGCCAGAAACATGAAGAATGACAATGACACAACAATGGTAACTGATGAATTTTATTAATTTTCTGAGCAATACACAGCCGATATTTCATATTTCTCATACATTTGCTTACAAATTCGTAATATAATACAACGTCTAGCTTGTTAACCCCAAACGTACTTTATTCACATACAAAGCTTGGGCTAACTGTGATGTTCTATGCCAAAGCGAAAGAAAATGGCGGCTCCATTTGACTGAGGAACCATTTGTATTTTGTTCAGTTGAGTGACCTCGAAAGAATGCTTTAACGTATTGACAAGCAGAACGAATATATTATAAACATTTGAGGTCGAGGTTTCTTTAAATTCTTATTGAATGATTCTGATAAGTGTAATAGAAAAACTATCGACACTGTTGGCAAAAGCATGCTAAAAACAGCTAACGTACCAAGTTTTAGCTTGATATGTTGTACAGACATTTCTATCATGTTACTATTTATAGACATTGTGCAATTCTTGCATATCGCCACACAGGTGTCTTCAAAAATATTGAGTTTTACATGATGGCAAGCTAAATCTTGGTGTGGCAAATTCGAACACTTCGACCGCACATATTAATATCACACTATTTAAACCGTGATCCCCCCATAATTCTTCAGTCTGCTCTGATGATGGGCTAACGCTCGAAACTTCAGCTTTCAACAAATCCCAAAGGCGAAAAACGTACAATATCAACTTTGTTGATCTACGAAACATTTTCAGCTTTCTCGCTCACGCAGAAAAACAGTTTTTTTTTAGTTTCCCAGTGTAAACCTTGGTACGTTTAGTAATCTCAACATACTCTTTTCCATAATTCTTGCTTTTGTTGTGTCACGTCTGCGAATTAAAGAGGTCTACCGTTCAGAAGTATAACGTAAATTTTCTTCTGCATGTTGGCACCCTATCGTTTATGTTATGTGTAAGTTTTTGCTTCATAAAAAGTAAAAGCTTCCCTCGACTTTAGAGTTATTTCTGGACTAACTGTTGACAGTACGTGACCGGCGGCACGCTCCGGCCTAGTCTCAAAATACCGTTCCTAGTAAGTTCCCTGCAGTATTTATTTGGCTCATTTCACACACATTTCAAGTTATTTGACAGTATAAAGAGACTGGTTGTCAATAAATTTGCAACTTTTAAGTTTAAGAAGGAAGTATGCTCAGAAAAAAATAGAAAAACCACAGACTGACAAGATGAAGTGCTTCGAAACTAAAGTCCGGCTAAAACAGAACTCCATCGGCTCACGAAGCACGTACACTTGCAAGACCAAAAGCGAAAATATGACAAATTGTGCTAGAGGGAATATTATAGTTAATTGGCGCAGATCCCAAATATCCTTCTGAAACGGTTTGCTTCAGCAGCTACAACGCTAAATTCCCACACTTAAAATTCGTTGTCAGCAGTTTGTTTACATTTGAGCAAAATATGTTCCTGTGTCTTTTGTCGCAATTCATTGTGGGCAGAATCACACATTTCACTATATTTTGGTGACGGTAGGGCTGTTGATGGAAGAACTTTAATCGCCTACACATTTGAAAAGAAATAGGTACCCTCTTTAAAATCATCTTAGATAATGACTAATTTTCAGCATATTGCGTTTGTTTCAAGGTGTTATGTTTTTCTTATGCCTTAAAGAGTTGGGAGTTCTGGTACACTGAAATCGTTGTGTTTCTTTGTATCTTCTAGAATGATTCTTAGAAGGGGCCCCACAAGTTGAGCGGGAATCCATAGCTGATAGGATGCAAATCTTTACGAATGAACGACTATTTCTTTTTTTCTCATTTTTAGACCATTGAGTCATTAGATGCTCCAGAATACTAGTGAGGAAATTTTTCATAACAACCTGACCAACAGCCTTTTCTTTTTATAGGTTCTACTCAAAAAATCGTGTGAGACAGAACAACTGTGCGGTAGCAACAGTCAAACCAATGACTATAAACCCCAATTTTCGTCCGGTTCCTAAACTTTCAAGTGTAACACAATAAGGAAGTGTAAATTGGTTATTGATTCAGTCACGAAACTCGGATAAACTGATATTGGAATTGTTTTAAAAGCGCTTCAAAGTCCATCATGATCTTTCAACTGAATCAAAACTCACAAAACTTAATTGTTCTATGACAAAGATAGGCAAAGTCGAAGGCGAAAAGTGGAAATAAAACCACCACAAAGCGAGGCACCTATAATGTTTATATTCTGTGCTGTTAGTTTTGCAAGGACACTCCACAATACACCAATGGGAACATAAAGTTTACAAAAAATATAGTGTCATTGAATAACCGAATTTGAACTATAACCTTGGTAGTTTTACTGTGTTGTGTTCCCTAAAAATGCAAAACAGCACGAAAAACCGCCGGTTTTGCAGAAATATATTTAGTATTTGTTTGAAAAGATATTTGTTATCTTCTGTAATACAAAACGTCCAAGGCATAATCGACAATTGGGTCAGTGATAAGTGCACAATTAAGATATACATGCTTTTACATAAGAACAACGCTATTATAATGAGGCTCAACTCGCCCAAATTTAAGAACAATTTAAGAACAGTCTGAAGCTGGGAAAACTCGGAGCCACTGATTATGTTGCCTATGTTTCAAGACGAAATATTAAATTCTTTACTAGACTTTAGTTAACCCGAATCATGTTTTCGCAAAATTTATTTACATGTAAAACTGATTTCTAAAAAATAAGCAACTAGTCATCTTTCGTTTTGTTCAATTAAATGTACAGTATTAAATCTGTCCACCAATCAATAAACGCGTATTTCCAACGTCCAAACCTGACACTCGGTAAAAACATTGTGGATTATAAAAACAAGAACAACTTAAGAACAACTTGAGGCTGAAAAGCCCAAAAAATGAAGAACAATGAGGCCCGGCAAAAGGTCTGGTTATCATAAAAAAAGCGCGTAGAATAACCCAGGCTTCACAAGGAGACAAGAAATCACGTATGAGACAAGCAAGTACAGTACAAGAAAGTACGACAGGACCGTTTATTTCATTAATACTTTGTTGAGTAATCGTTCGAGCCGTACGTTATTTTGTATACAAAGTTTTTTACACATTTGATCCAATATTGCATGCGAATACATAACAGAACCTATATATTATAGACTAACAAAGAACTTGGGCCATCGGTTATGTAAAAGAGCAAATCTAAAAATCTCATCAGTGAATGAAGCTAGAATGCGTTCGATTCGTCTTATCTAGGATATATGTCGAAATATCCTCTAGAAGCATTAAACAAGAAAGGGGTTATTCGAATTTAGGATTACGGTGAGCATAAAATAGTTTGTGCAAATTTGTGTTGCAAAATTTCGAAAGATCTAAGCAAACTGACCTTATCTGCCGATACGCATTGTAAAAGATTTATCACTGATAGAGTAATTAAACAAACAGTTGTTGTTGCTCTTGTTATTGTTGTTGTTTCCGTCGTTATTGTTGTTGCTGTTGTTGTTGTTGCTGTTGTTATTGTTATTATTATTATTATTATTGTTGTTGTTGTTATTATTGTCCCTGCTGTTGTTGTTGTTGTTGCTGTTGTTATTATTATTATTATTGTTGTTGTTGTTATTATTATTATTATTATTATTGTTGTTGCTGTTGTTATTGTTATTATTATTATTATTATTATTGTTGTTGTTATTATTATTATTATTGTTGTTGTTGTTGCTGTTGTTATTGTCGCTGCTGTTGTTGTTGTTGCTGTTGTTATTATTATTATTATTGTTGTTGTTGTTGTTGTTGCTGTTGTCGTTATTATTGTTGTTATTACTGTTGTTGTTATTATTATTATTATTATTATTGTTGTTGCCGTTGTTGTTGTTGTTGTTGTTGTTGTATAATGCTCAACTGAACAGAAAACCATTTATTCCACATATTCCTAATCCTGTCGGTCGATCGAATGCACCTTAAGTAAGATTCCTTACTCCTCTTGCGGAGACCAAATTCCTTGTAAACTTTATAAATACAATAAAAATCCATTTGTGTCAGCATGCCCTGCAGAATTGAATACCGAAGCCATTTCTGATACAATTTTTAATACAAATGCTAAGACATTCAGAACAATTACTATCTATAAATTTTTAAAAAATAAAACCCGAAATACAAAATGCAACGTATTAAATATGAAATACATAATGCAAATACTTGTTATCACATCAAAGATGAAAAACAAAATAAATGTATCTTTTTCAAAATTTTAAAAAAAACCTGTTTAAAATGCTTTTCATAAGACTAGTTTTGTTTTTTGGTTTTAACTATCTGATTAGAAACTGCTTCATTTCTGAAAGCTTTTATGGAGAAACTTAAAAGCTGGTGCTTTTTCTATTCAACGTA
>JANRMR010067875.1:0-14035 GCA_025434825.1 Bergia sp. 'catenularis' | reverse complement strand
AAATCACAAATTTGTCATCCAGAGCTTCTGGTTTTTGCAGTCTACCATCTACTCTTCAGAACTGAAAAGTAAAGTAAAGTAAAGACACTTTATTTATTGAGGGTGACACATTTACATCCATAGGACGCACTCTCCCATGTGACCCTCATCACAACACCGGGACTACCTTACTCGATCTTTTCAAGGAGTGTGTAGGTTCTTTTATATGTCCCCTTGACATAGCAATTCAGGATACTAGACCAATGGCTTAACGTCCCTGTCCACGGACGCGTGTGGCGAAAGGTCACACCTAGTTCAACCCTCGACGAGGCCGGGGATTGAACCTAGGACCTCCTGGTAGGCAGTCGGAGATCTTATCAACTGTGCTATTAACCTCGCACAAATAAAGGATTTTGAATGGTCCAATTAACAAAATTCTGAAATGCTTGCAAAATTTGGCTCCTGCTCGAATTGCTCGCAAAATTTTGAAGGATGTTCGTTTGCTCGAAATCGCCTGTTTTCATAATTTAGTACTCAAATGCTCGTGCTCGCACAAAATAACAAAGTGCTGGCATGCATGCTCACAGTTGCTTGCAAAGACCATTCGATACTCCTAAATCAGAAATGATCAGAACTAACTTGAAAACCTTTTCATTCAGAATTATCCCCAATGATGTATTGCTAAATTCGCATCTAGACTCTATTCTTTATCGCATGAAATAGGTTGGAAGAATTTTGCATTTCGTCACAGAGATCATATCTTGATTGTCATAACGAAAGAACTTATTTCACATTGATGCTGCAAGAAGAAAATATTATTGACAAACTTGGTGGTAGTGAAGAGTTAATTTAGAGATTAAAATTGCTTCCTAATAAAACAGACTGGTACTAGATGCATGTTGTACTGTCTTGTATTTCGTGTACATGCACCTCCAACTAATCACCCAAACAAATTCAATTGCACCCGAAGAAATAGCCTGGAAGAAAACAACTTTTTTATTGGCTTTTTAATATAGATATCTTTATAATCTGCTATCGATTCTTTCTTTAAATTTCTTCAGTTCTTGAACTAGATCTTTCTGATCCAGAGCGGTCGCCATATTCTTGTGAGCTGTCACCTCCCTGGACGAGTCAGCCACGGTGGAGTTTGCTGGAGTGACGCCATTTCCGCTACCAAACAAACGCGCAGCAGCGGAAGCTGGCTTCAGCGATGCTACTCTCACTTCGTTGTATTTTGTTTGTACCTAAGCAAGAGGCAGAGGATACAAGTTAGTGAGGCACTGGCAGTGGGAATATGTGTAACACAATTGGATACTGATAATTGATTTCTATCTCTGTTTTGGCTAAACGGTTGCGTGCCATGGAACTGTGAACTCTCGATCTCCAAACCCCACCTTTATATGGGGGCTGGACACCATAAAAGGGTGGGTTAGGGAGAGGTCTGGCACTGGATTTACACCCAGAAGTTATTTCAAGTAGCATTCGTCTTATTTCCTTCGTCGTGGGTTCGTCCCTCCTCCAGAGAATGAGCTCTACTTTGGAGGCTAACAGGGGGATTCCTCTGGAATCTTTCTTCTCATGTTTTTAGGTGTTTGGATTGAAAATTAAATTTGAGATAATTTAAAACGGCAAGGTGATTTTTGGAACCTTTGGCTTTTTCAACCCCAAGACTTAAAAAATATAAGTAGGCATAAAATTTTTGATCAGGTTGTTGTGAACAAGTTCTAACGGACTTGATCAAAACCAGAACAGAAGACTGCTGGATCACGTGCTACTGAACAACTACAACGACAAAGTTGCAACAGAAATGGTTGAACAAAATATTAAAGGCAGATAAATGAACAAAAGAAACGTGTTGGTTACCTGGAATAACCATAAGGAGTTAAACGAGACAGGCAAGCCGAGAATTATTAGTGGTGGGTGAGAGTCGGGTGAAACATTGGCCGCATACCTACCTCGTTTAAAAGTTTCTTCACTTCAGGAAATTCTTTTCTAAGTCTCGGGTTTTTATGGTATTCTTTTAGAACGTTTTCTAAAAAAATAAAAATGATGTACTTGGATAAGTTGAATCGTGATAGTAAAGTGAGTTATAAATGTATGTAAATATTTCTGCAGATGTTCGCATAGTGACACTGACAGTCTATTCATATATATATATATATGTACTTGTCTGAAATGTGTGTAAAGCTGATGCGAGTGCATAACTTTATTTAACTTTATTTAAATTTACGTGCAATACATGTAGTAATTAGCGGAATTTAAATGGAATTTATACAAACGACTAAAATAGTTATAAACATGTGCAAAACTTGAACGTTTTCCAAATTAAGTCATCACTAGAAAGAATGAATTAATGTGGAAAACACTCTGACTATGAATACGTGGATATGCGTATGATAACGTAAGTGTGTTCACTTGAGTAAACTAAAGTAAACTAAGTGAGAGTATATTGTCTGTATGCGTGTGTTCGTATGTAAGTGTATACGTATATGTAAATGCGCGTGCCGTTAGAGTACGTGTATATGTAGTTGTATGTGTATCAATGTCTATGTCTGTCTTCGTGCATGTGTATATAGGGATGTGTGTGGGCCTGCGAGTATAGGTGTTTTCGCATTTGCAGAAACGAGTCTATATACAACTATTTAGAAATGGTTGACTTTAAAATGTGCGAAGCGCGATACCAAGACCCAAAGGGATTGTGGGAGCTTTAAATTACTTAACCTCACATTTTGTTGGAATCATAAACAGCGTGTGGCATTCGAAATATCTCGGCCGTAAAGCGACGATCTTCGCTGGCGTGCACTTTGGTCTAAGTATTGCCTTTTCCCGATTGTGTTTCACACTTTTGAAATAGCTGTATGCGTAGCTGAATATGTGTTTGTGTATATGTTATAGTTATGAAAGGTATGAAAGAGCGCGCTAAAAACTGAGATGAACTTATGTTTTCATGATATCTGCGATCCTTACCAAGATTAGACTCCACAGTCTTTGAGCTGACTCTCATTTTGTCCAGGATATCTCCCAGTTCCTCCACCTTACTCTGCCGTGATTTTGGAACACTTGACACTGTGTTGCTCTGTTAGATGGGAAATAACAGTACAAATAGAGCTGTCAATAACTTTTTCCTGAACGCTCAAATCCAGTTTCCAAGTGCTACGAAACTTGTTAAACTTACAATGTATCAGCTCAACGAAAACAATTGCAGTAGTCACGAATCTAAAACTCTTTCTTTCTCTCTACGATGCTGGTTGGATTAATTACATACCACTGATATAGATTAAAAAAACCTGCAGCACACTCGTTTCAAGCTTCGGTTTTCTAAGACTGTAAATCATTCCCTTTCTCACACACCATTTGGAGATATGTCAAGCACCAAAACGCATCAAAACGGAACAAAAAAACATTTTCCGCTTAATTCTTTCCTCAGCTAGCTGAAAATCAAACCTCTTAACCAAAACTTGGGCTTCAGAGCGCAGTCGTGAAATGGTAGATTAGGAAGAAGGAATGATCGCGCGGACTTTTGGCAAAAAAATGGTTGCATTCTAGCTGTAGTTAGATGCTTTGTTGCCCACTTTTTGTGTTTTATTATGACAAAACTACAAACCATTAGAAAGAGGAATTACTAGACGCCCAAAACAAAGCAACCACCAACTGAATCGAAACAGAAAATGTTCTGGAATCACAATACTGTACCTTAGCTTTAACTTTCCTCCTGTCTGTGTATGTCCCCCCTGTCTCGGTAAATATAAGAGGGTGTGCCAGGGTGTAATGCAGTGCGCGGACACTTCCCTGGATGTCTTTGGGAATCACAATATCGGGATCCGTCTCATCCACGTCAAGTAGTTCCTCAAAACCTTTGTACTTCGACGCAACACTGAACGGCCGCTCATTTTCTTCGTCGTTACTCTTCTGTCTTACTTTCCGTTCAGGGGGATGACCAGACTTCACAGTTTCTGTGTGTGCCTCAAAACTGTCCATTTCGTCAATCTGAAAGTTAAAAGCAGTGAGAAACCAAACGTACTCTTCAAAAGAAACAGAAGTTTAATCCTACTTCTTGCACTTAAAAAACACATATTTAAAATATGTTAAGGTTCCATTAAAAGTGATAACGACGTTTCGCCACTTTCGGGAAATTTTCACAGCACGATAAACGGCAACCGGTACTTACAGTAGTCATTGTGAGATATTTTACTTGTTTGTTCCCTACCAACGGAGCTATCTTTTACCCGCTCGATCAGCACAAAAGATAGGCTCTACGTACCGAAATCGTGTCGTTTTTCTATTGAGCATGTCCAAGGATCATGGGCTCATGTGAGTGAAAACGCCATATATAGTCAAACAGGCTTTTAAACCGGTTTCACGGACTGGTGGGCTCGTAACATTTTCTTTTCAGTGCAAAAATGCCAGAAGTTATACCCAATATGCAAGCGCGAAAAAATGAAACTGGTTTAAAACTTGTTTGACAAGTTTTGTTCTGCCTAGATTCGGGCAGAATGCTCGTGCATGGTCAAAAGAAAAAAATGACGCAATTTCGGCAGAGCCTATCTTTGGCATTGGTCGACCGGATAAAATGTATGTTATGTTTGCAAGGTAGCTTGTTTATTGAATCTTTTAGCTGAAAATGACGAGGGTAGGAGGGGAGCAGGTGCTTTCTCTTGTTCCTTCACCCAATACCTTTCAGCAAGACAAAAGAAAGTGACACAAAGCTAGAGTGAGGATGAACTCATTTATGTCCCCAAATGGAAGCATTTGATGCCTTTTCTCAACGTTTCAAATTATTAATTCTAGTTTACTTTCATTTAATTGTTTTAAAAGTGAAAAACAGCAGTTTATTTTCTCTTCTTAAGTCTGGGATTCTTTTTTGTTAATTTTAGTTTATTTAACTGCAGCCTTTGTCCCAGCTTTGATGTTTTAGCATCCCGTATAGTCTCGGATGACTTAAAGAATTAATAAAAATGAGGTTTCTTTGGAGCCAAGGAACTAACCCGTTTTTCCCAGCACTTTGATTCAGAAATGATCTTTTCAATCTCTCACTGACACATAGTCACTTGAAGAACTTAAACTTAAAGGCAATCCATTTGGAAAACTCTCTACTTTATTTTATTTATTTTCTTTTTTGATTCATCTGGTCACAAATGCCTCTACCATAATTACCTGAGTCATAAAAAAGGCATCTTCAGATGTCTGTGTCCTCCCAGCTTGAGCCTGCATTCCCCTGTCAGCAGTGCCTACACTCTGATCACTCGTCACATGACCTCTGCTCCTCACGCCACGTTCAGCAGGGTGGGATCTGGGCTCTACAGGCTTCTCAACATCTGGTGGTGTGCTCTTGGCTCTGGTTGGCAGGGGTGAATTATGACACCCTTGGGTTCTACCGGGCGCAGTGGAAACTTGTCTGGGTGTGGCCAGTTCTTGATGATGAGCTAGGTGTGCAGATACACTCCCTATGGGCGGTAATGGCTGGGGGTAAGGGCCGACATAAGCAATCTTCTCCTGTTTGGGACCTTCCAACATCAAGAGATTCCGTTTCCTGGGTTTGGGTGGAAGTGGGTCATTGACCTGTAAATTAATGCGAAACAAGTTAGTTAAAAACTACTCATAGAGTGAGCTGAACCAGAGTTTTAGTAACAGCAAAAATTGGCCAAAATTAAAACAGAACTCAAAAAAAATGAAAAGTTGATTGCAATTGCTCTTTACCTTTCTTTGATTGCTGATTAAATCAACTTGAGGTTTTGGTTTCTCGGGTGGCTTCTTTCTGTTAACAGGATGAAAAGGGGCCAATTAGCAAGAATAATGGATACTCAACACTACAGTACTTCCTATGTCAAGCATGGTCAACTGAATATATATGGGCTTCGTATACTTTCAAAATTTTGATATCCAGGACTTTCCAGGAGTGTTTTTTTTGGAGGGTGGGGTTTTAAGGATTTTTCCAGAAGTTATAAAGGAGTCAATATAAAATTTGAGGTCTATTCCAGGAAGAAAATAAAACTTGATCCAATACTTTCCATAAATAGTTCCAGGAAGCACATGAACACCGTATAGAACTTCAAAAGTTACATTATATATTTTTACTGATGGATCACTTTTAAAATGTTTTAAACTGAATTACAAACTCTGTCTTTAGTTTTACCTGAAAATTCTCACTCCATTCAGTTGTCCTAAGCGATAAGTAAGCACAGGAGGATCTCCCTTGAAGGCTGTAGTGAGGGGGTTCCCCCACATCACCAGTTCCCTGAGTACTGGCCACATCGCCAAAGCCAACAAACCTGCCTCCTCCAGAATCAAATTGTTGGCCAAGTTGAGATGCAACAAATTTTGGAAGGGATGAGGAGGGTTGTAATGGTCTCCTGCAGGAAATAACAGACATGTTTGTTTCAATTCAACTGGGACTCAAAAATTTTTGTGAATACTATCATCTTTCTTCATGAAAGGATATAAAAGTTTTCTGTGGTTTAGGGTCATTATAACTGTAAACTGTTGAGTATCTCAACAGAAACCCTGTGCCAGCCCACCCTCTGTCTTCAGGCATTAAACAACAGGGAAACTCTGGAATATTTTTTCCTTAATGGAGAAATTACAATTACAAAGGACTCTCACAATGCACAGAATGTAAATCATTAAATCTAAGAGTGTGATTTCTCAAAAAATTTTCCAGGGAAGCATGTCTCTAGTAAGCCCCACTAGAGACTTACTGTTGTGTTTGCGCTTACCAAATTATTGGAGCTCACAATTTTTTTTAATGAGACATTTTGGAATTCCAGCCCTTCTCGCAATACCTGACACCCTCTGCCAGCAAGGGGCTCAGAACATAACAGATTTACTGTCAGTTTTGGTGGCTGGTTTATGTTCTCCAGGGACTTTAATCTCATAGGACTACCCCCCAAAGACTGTCACTCATCACCTTACCTAACAATGACGGATCCTCAGTCAGAGTACTGGAGTGTTTTTTCAGTCTTGCTGCTGCTTGCCCCATATCCTCTGGTTCATCTTGGGACTCATCTCCTGGAAGTTTACGGCTCAAAATCTCGTCAACCTCATCCATGACCTGGGTTTCCTTCTCAGCATCACTATCTGCTTTTACATCATCTTTTGTCATATGTCCTCCATCAGCTCCTTCTGAAAGTTTATCTGCAATGTCCTTGATTGAGGAATCCTTGGTTACATCAAATTCATCCTCTGGACGCAGTCGAGCACCAAGCAGACGCAGATGTGGTACCGAAGATATCTCATTGTTTTCAAGGTTCAAGTATTTCAACCTGTTACAACCACAAATAACTTAGATAAGAGTTTGATATGTACATCTAAATCATTAAGCCAGGAAGCACAAAATTTTCAATTGCTATTATAGACAGTGAAGAGTATCCATTTGATACAAGCATATATGACTCATCTAAATTTCTTTTTATAATAAAGGCCATACAGCCATGCAGTACTTAATTTAGCTAGTTCCTACAACATTTATTATATTTTTCTGAAACAAATCTGTTAATATGTACCAGAATGGCTTAATTTCCCAATCAAATAAATTAAGTCAGTGTGGGATAGTTAAAGGTATCTATGAGTTATGTTCTGAAATGATACTAGAAGTGAGTATACTCACCTTTTTAATCCTGCTAAACTTGCAAAAGTTGAGAGATCTGTCAATTCATTGTGATCTAGATAAAGATTTTGCAGTTCAGGAAATCTTGTTCTTCTTTCCTCAGATCTTATTGTCCCAGACCTGCAATAAAAAGCATTGATATCAGTGAACATTTCTGAGCAACCATGCACCCACCCACCCTCTCCCCCTTAGGTTAGGGTTATAGATTCCAGCTTCAGGGGAGGAATAGGTGGGTTGGTGCCCAGAAACCTCATTTGATCCAAGTGATGTAGGTATTTCAAGTATTCTGGTCAAACAAATACCGGTACTGCCAGGGAATTCCTGATCATGAGGTGCATGCGACATCATGTCTGCTTTGCTACAGTACTCATGGAGTCATGCACATGGAGGGGAAACAACCAGCCAGACAACTAGAATAAAGAAGCAAAAGTTAAGCTGTCAAACTGTGAAAGAAAGTGTCACTTTCTTGTGCTGTTCTTGGCCGTTCTCGAGTACATCTGTCATGTTAGCTGAATGACAGTCATTATTGAAATGTTTGAACTCCATCGATCTGAAAACTGGAAGTGAGCCTGCGTATCAAAAAATCAGGTGATTACAACCTAAGATTAATCAAAAAATAAATTTTCCAATGAAAATTGCTCATAGCTATAAAAGAAAATTATAATGATCCCCATTCTATGAGAGTTTCGATCACCATAAAACAATACTGCTTAATATTAATTTATTTACCCAGTAACCCCAGTGATCGTACGGTATGTTCTTGCCATTTCAACTGGTAGCTTTTTAATTTCATTTCCTATGAAAAAAAGATTGAAAAGATGAGTTAATCAATAAATTATGTGTTATATAATAATAACTAATACAACCAACCAATAATATAGTGCATGTATACATGCATATCTTGAGAATTTTTCACAGTGAAGAAAACTGCAAAAAAAGCTTCATACTGTACCTGTAAGATGTAATGTTTTCAAACTCTGCAGCATTCCAAGAGCTAGTATATCATCTGATGTCAGTCTGTTGTATGAGAGATCCAGCACTTGAAGGTGAGGAAAATCTTGAGGATTCACTTGGATGGTATCATGTAAGTTGTTGAGTGGCAGCTCAAGTTCTTTCAGAGAAAGAAACTTTTTGAAAGCAGCTACAGGAAGAAACATCCAATAACTTTATTAGAGGTAGCCATAATTCCCCCCTATGCTAATACACTGACCCTCCCTGATTTTATCTGTTGGCTCCAAACAAATATGTATAATATATATCAATCAATGCAAGTTGTCTATACAAGCACAAGTTACTTTACTAACACTTGTATACAGTTTTGCCTTCATGATCAGTAGTTGTTATAACTAATTAGCAAATACCAAAACTGAGTGAATAGTGCTTTTCACGTGCTCTAGCTGATTTGCTTTTCGAGTTTGAAATATCCAGAGTATTCTGATCTTGCATGTCAGTAACAAATTCCTCAAAACCATGAACTTCCAAGTCCTTATGTGATTTTCCAAGTAATTTTCTATAACAGTCTTAGGATTTCTGTACATTTCCCAGACTTTCCCGGTTCATGCTATGACACTTGAAAAACTCAACTCACCAAATTGCAGATTGTTGTCTCCAGCATCAACATGAACAACATTGTCAAAATGCAGAAAGTCATTCTCTTTCACCTGAAAAAAATTAGAAGTTTTATGGTTTCAGTTTTACATGTACTTATTTCTTAGTGTCAATTTACTTTCCTTTCATTAATCTAAAGATTATCTACAGTAATACATGTATTCTATTAGTTTGATGATCATTCCTTCTCTGTCTTTATTCCAATAGCAATATAGGCATAATTTTCTTAGGGAAACTTTCTTTGTCTGCATGATTACTAGCAATAACCAGACACTCACCTCTCTGAGGCCCTTGCCACTTATCTTTATAGAACACAGGTCACAAGGGTCATCGACGTGGAACTCTTTCATCTATGGACAAAGATCAAAATAAATACAATTAATGGTTACATCAGATCTGCACATCATTTTAGTGAACTGCAAGGCTACATGGTTTGCTTTCAGATACTTATTTATATGTTAGAGGATTTTTCTGATTTTCTGATTTTGGTGTCATATGCATGTCTGAAGTACACTATACAGTCTGTATATAGTTTGGGAGTTTCATTCTTTTAATGATTGAACTATCAACTTTAAATTTTCCATAGCACTCATCGATTTGTATAATTAATAATTTCAAAATTTGTATATTATTTTGTTATTTCAATTTGTCATTATAATCATGTCTTTCTAGTCCCTATGTCGACTGTCACTGAGGTTGAATTCACTTTGTTTCACCACTGAGTTGATGGCCTAAGTATTCAAATTTAATTAAGCTAATGTTAACCAATAAACATGAGTTTCGGTAAACCTGTTGGGTGATGCAGTAGTCGAGTGGTTTATTAGCGTGTCTGACTCATAACCGGAAGGTTGTGAGTTTAATTTGAACCCTGGCCTGACCACTATGTGTTCTTGAGCAATTGCAAGTAATTGCAAATAATCACCAATTATTTTTAGCCTAGCTGTTTCCCATGCATGTATATAATAACCTCACATACTTAAAGTTCTTCCAAATCCAGTGACCCTGCTCCAGTGTGTTCATTATTTCCATAATTCAGAAGTTGAAAAAATCCAAAAAATTAATTTACCAGAAAAAATCCATCCAGCACTCTTGACTGTTCTTCTTCAGTCAGTTCTGTTTGTGCAGTTGTTGGTTTTCTACTGGCTGGTTGCATGGTAGCTTGTGTTTGTGGCTCATTACTCAATACTGCCTTGAATCTCCGCCGCTGCTCTGCCCTGTATGCAACTAGCCAAGCTCCACCTTTAGTATTTGTAAAATGGAGATCATGATCAGCGGTGGTTGAATGAAAATAACAACAGGATGTCATGATCAAGGAAATTGATGTTTTTTAAAAATAGTTAATTCTTAACACTATAACATTAGGCCCTGAATAAAAACTTGTAGTACTTAGTACTTAATAGTAGTAATGATAGCAGTATGTAAATAATAGTATTTAGAAATAATAACAATAATAATTTTAACAACTAATTAAAAGTCTTGCATATAGCAGTCATAATAAAAAATCTTGATGCATCAGTGGTCATGTTAAAAAGTTATACATATCGAAATGTACAAAATTAGAAACAGTTGAAGTGATATAAATGAAGTCATCAATTGCTATTCATAATCAATAAAAATCACTAGTCAAAAAACTGAGATATTATTGTTCATTGACTTCCAAAATAAATTTCAAGATTGCCATTGTTTGTTGACTGCATGTATTTGACTTCCATCGAGTTTTTCACACCAGATTCTTGCAGATCTTTACAAATACATGTACCATTCATCTTTACAAAATACTGAACTTGAACTTTGGCTGGATATGGTCCAAGAGTTCACAACCTGAAGACTAAATTCAACATTATTTACACTTGATCGTTTTTCTCACTGAATACAGAGTAATTGAATACTGCTACATATAATACATATATACTCACATAACATACATGTAGCCGAGCCGACCAAATCGCTCCGGATTTGTGGTACTTATAACAACAACGCTCACACAAAACATTCATTAATTTCCTTAGCGTTAAATTATTTTGTGCTGACTTTATATGATCTTTAACTTTAAGTCGAAAATTGTGAATTCCAAGTACATGCAACCATAAGACGTCAAAATATCAACTTTATATTTCCTATAGCTGCAAAACTTGCCATATACTTATATTTACATGCGTTACTGAATACAAATTGCAAAGTCCGTTCCACACAAAGAAAATACAAACAGTGTTAAACTGAAAGGAAACCTCACCGTCTTCTGTATCTGATTTCTTGTATCTTGTAAGACTTCGAACAGGAAAACATTGACTAGAAAAGCCAATGAGCAAGTTTGATACGTTACTTGTGCTTGTCATGGTAACGATAAATCTCTTAGGCGTCCAAACTTCACCAAAACATAGATATTAAAGCGATAAGAAGAATACTTGTTGGTGTTTTCACGTCGCGCTGTCGACTTTGAATTCTCATTAGATCGCCGCCATATTGATTTTGGAAAAACAGCTCCCGTCTCCATGGTTACTAGCGCAAATTAGGAGCAGGTAGACAGGTTGGTTTTTTACAAGACATTTTGAAAGTGTTGTTCAAGTAGATTCCCAAAAAATTCCCAATAAAATAAACGAATTTCTTCAAAGGAGTATATTTAGCTGTTTATATATCAATAAGTTATAAAAAGAGCCGCAATATTTTACGTAGATTAAAGGCTACACTCTCCCATCCCCGACATGAATGTCTAGCCAGCTGGTTTTGTTCGCACCCAGGCCTTTTCTGTAAATCAAATTGAGTCTCCGCGATGGTTATGTGTCAGCGGTGCTCTTCATGAACGTGGTCTGATTGTATTGGACAAGATGGCGGCGGCGACACGCTGGAATAGGTTTCTTCAGGTGAGAGCTCTTTACTTCATTAATGTCAGGAAAAGGTACCTGAACAAGATCTATCATTCATACTGTCACACCAGACCTCAATCTGAGTCAGTTTATTTTCTTATTACGACGTGCACTTTCTCTTATTGTAATTTTTGGGTAGCGTGTGTCAAAATTGTATTAGGTCTCACACATCAGTCAAGGAGGAAATGAACGAGCAAGCTTTCTTGCTGAAGTTTTACTTGTACTGAATAGCAAATGCTGAGCGGCTGTTCCTTGACATACTGAAATCAGGAATCGGTACTTTGACAAGATTTTGTTTTGTAAATTCATTTATGTATTAATTTTTTGCATTATTTTTGTTTTCTGATATCTCTACACACACAATTTTTGTTTTATGCGATCATAGTTAACACGCATATTAAAAGGATTTTAATAGTCTGTCAGCTAGAAAAAGACCTTAAGAAAATTATTAGAACAGAACTAAAATTTTGGGCTCAAGTTTTTGGTCTACTCCAAAACTCAAGTAGCAGATTTTTGGGGTCTTTATCCAGTTTACACTAAAACTGGAGTAACTCCATTTTACTCCATTTCTGGAGGTGGAATAAATTGGAGTATGCCAGTTAAGGAGTGTTCCATGAAAGGGTTTTTTGTTTTTTGGACTCTAGCTTGTGCTGTTGTCAGTGCTTTCATGGGGACTATGGACAACACTCGTCAAATGCAACATGCCACTCTGGTCACCAAACCAGGATGCAGTTCATTAATCACTCCATTTTGAGATTGCTCATTCCATTTTTTTCTCTCCAGTTTTACTTCTGTTTATTCCAAGTGGAGTACTCCATTTTGAAAACCCTATACTATGTGGATATGAGAGAGAACTACAACAGTCTCTCTTATTTTCTGCAACATAAATTTCCACCTGGTTTACCTTTATTCAGAATATGCCAGTCTGTTCAATGAGGTTTGTGTGGTCGACTGTTCACGGTCAACCATGGTCAGCTGGCCAGCCGACAGAGGCCGACGGTTCATGACCATGGTCAACTGTCCACTCCATCATAGGGACTAAGAGGGCTGACCGTGACTGACCATGACTGACTGTGGCCAGTCATGCAACTCGTAAATCTACCAAAACTCACCAGGCCAACTGTGGCCGACCATGGCCAGCCGTGGCTGACTACGAAAGCCACAAAAATAAATCTCATTAATGACAATTGATTGATGATTGACAGTGTTACACTTACTTAGTACTTGATAATCGAGAGGAGCACCTATTCGAAAACAAAATTACTTCAGAACATTAGTGAACATTGGTGTGAGAGTGGTTCTATAAAATTTTTGATGAAAATTCATGAAAACTGGCCACTAAATAACTGTTGCTTCTCGTCACCATTTTCTTTCAAGTGACTAGTTCCTGGTCTTTTCCCAGTTGTGGAATTTTTTGCTGCACTAGTTTCCAGGTTCAGCCCTAATCTAAAGTGGCCTCCATTAGTTTGTTTACTTGTTCAATTGTTTCAATGCCATGTTGATTTCATTCATCGAAAGATGTGCTTTATATCTAAAAGTAACCTTCATAAATACTGCAACTACTTTGAGTTCTGCCTGTACAAGATTGTGCAAATAAGAGAAAGTTATGTCCCTTGGCTTCAAATAACAAACTGACAAGGATCGAACACTGAGTGTTTCAAGTCACATAAAGACATGCTTCAAATACAAGAAATTACTGATATCTAAAACCAGCAAAAAGGCAATAAACCAAGGTTGGCTGTAATGGATGGTCAGCCATGGTTGGCTTCAGTCAGTCAAAAAAACAAAGCCAAGAAAAGTGGCTGATCATGGCCGACTATGGCTGACCGTGGCCGGCTGCGACTGACTGTGACCGACTGGCCATAGTCGGCCATTTTTCCCCTCATCGGACAGAATGGAGTACAGCCCCTTTATTACTGCAATCTTTTGCACCACACCCAGCTTTGAATTCTCTTTAAAGGGATTGTTATCTCAGACAGGA